>JADRCH010007686.1:5329942-5542026 GCA_019843965.1 Rhynchomys soricoides
CACACACACACACACACACACACACACACACACACACACACACACACTTTTTATTTAATATGCCTACTAGCTCAATGGCTGGGCACTTCCAAACCTCCCTGCAGCTAAATCTATATTTTAATCTCTGCTACCCCAGACTCAATGGGGGAGTGGCCCTTGGGGCCACTTTCCTGTATTCTTACATGTTGGTGGGCCTTTAAGTCTGATCTTTCTGCTTTCCTGTCATGGAAATTCTCTCCTTCCTCTTCTCTGCATCCCTTGTCTGGGAAATAAAAAAGTCTCACCTCTATCTCCCTGTCCAGTCATTGACTGTTGGCAACTTTATTTCCTGATCAGAGCCAACCGGGGCAGCAGGCTTCCTTTAGTCCATGTGAGGGATGCTGCAAACAGGGTTTTTGGGTGACACAATTAGCATGAGAATACAAGCCTCTACAGTTCTTTATTCCCATTCCAGGGGGTAATTGCTACCCCTTCAGTTCAGTTGACATTTGGAAAACCAAATGTTCACATGGTATTTACAATGTATCTTACAAATATTAACTACTTCAATTCCCTATATCAACTGCATGGAGCTTATATACTAAAAAAATTGTTTTCTGTTTTTCTCCTCCACTGATAAAGAAATTGAAACATAGTGGGGTTAAATGAGGGGTCTAAGTCATGCTGCTAGTATGTGGTAAGAGAGAAATAAACGTTAAGCAACCACAAAGGTATGCTAAGTCCTAGGCAACAAAGATAATTTTGAGGGATGGATTGCTAAATGGTTAGGAAAATGGTTAACGGCATATGTGATGAACAAGGGATTTCGGGTCATACCACATGAAGCTTTGCTGATACTGGAAGGACAGCTCTTTCAGGGCTAGCAAATTCCTAGAAACAGGCAACAACTCCTGAAGGCTTGTCTTTTGTATGCCTGGTACTGACCCATATATATCCAAGGGCTAGCTAAACTCTAATCACATTGTTTACAGGTTCTCAGAGAGCTCTCAAACCCTAAGCCACTGTTCCCTATGCCTAACTTACCCCAGGACACATACCAGACGATAGATATATCTCCTCCACTCCAGGCCCCTCTGTAAAGTCCAACAGCACAGTCTTAAACTTGTTTATCCATTCCAGATCCAGGCCCATTCCTTTCCAGGGAAATCGCAACAGTCTTCTTGCTCTTAGTTTTCTCTTGCGTCACCTTGTGGCCTTTTTTGATATGGCCTGCTTCCTTCTGTTGGGAATTAGGAGCAACAAGCTATGTTTTCAGAGTAAGTTGGCTGCTGATCTGTTGTTAGCCTGATCAAATATGAATAATAGTGACAACTATATTTAGAAACATTTGCATCGCTACAGTTTCACGCAGGTGCTCAGCAGAGGATCTGAGGTAGGCACTGTTTAAAGCAGATCAGAGCTGTGCTGCATTGTGCCACAAAATACAACTCTTTTGCCACAGTTCCAAAAGAGCTGTTTTTCTCCCTTGTGGCCTAGTGTGTGTGATGACTTGTAAGCTATTCTTACATTGTGGCTCAGAGGAATCAGACTGCTCAAAGAGCATTGCTTATAAACCACTTGCAATACCACAGATTCTCTCTCCTTTCCTTGAGAAGCATTATTGACCCCTTCACCCCCACTTAACAACAACAACAACAACCTCACAGGGGTATATGTGGTCCAGGCTAGTTTTCCATTCACCATATAGCCAAAGACGACCTTGAATTTCTGATTCTCCTGCATATATCTCCCAAGTGCTGATATTATAAGTGTTGGCCACCACATCTGGATTATTCTGTGCTGGCAATTGAATCTCAGGCGTTTTGCATGTTAGGCAGGTACTTTACCACGTGAGCTGCAACTCCAGCCCCTGTGCTGTTCCTTAAAAAGACATTTTTCTATAGTATTTTGTGTGAATTCTCTCAAGGTCATGGGCTATCTCCTATCACCAAGTCACTTGTACTGGATGAGATCCAGTCACTTTTGGAAGACTATCTTAAGCATACAAACATTAGGATAATTAGTATTTGGCCAAGGAAAGATGGTCTTCTGTCAGGTGGGTAATTTAGCTTGTAAGATTTCTGCCCAAAGGTGATAGTTTGCCATGATTCTTGAAAAGAAGTTTCTAGAATGAAGAATGGGAGGATATTTGAGATTTCTTTGTGTAGACCTTGCTCCTCTTCCTACTAGCTGCTCTCTGAAGCTACACTATCAATCCTTGTGACAACTTTTAAAGGGTAATTATTGTAAATATTGCAGTTGTGTTACCTAAGAAAGCTTACAGCTAATTGATCTATCCTGGTCAGTTATGTCCACTAAGCTTAATGAGGTTCATTCTACATAATTGCAAAAAGGCAGTGCATAGGGCTATATAGCTGACAATGAAATGGGGGAGGGGGAGTATAAATTTAGGGTCACTAGAATTTACAGATCTGTGTTCTCCACATTCAGGTAAAAAGTTACCTTTATTTTTTCATCCCCGGAATCCTGAAAAGAGTGTAAGGCTGTGGTTAGGCCCTCCACTAAAACGTTTTTGGTGTGGACACTTTTTAAGGTTACATTGCTTAGTCTGGTTGAAAAGTGGGAATTCTCATCTGGGGGCTCTGGGATGAATTTGCTGAGAGGATGGGGACACTTATTTACCCCCAAGTGTTTGAGCCGATGCCCCTGAGGATGGCTAATGGGTTGGCATCTGTCCCTGATGGGCAGTTCTGCACAGTAATGGAAGTTTCCTTTCCTGTATATTTTCTCTAACAGTTTTAAGTCAGATTCCTAATAATGAAAGAAGCTGCCATTAGGTCCTGGTCACAAAGCAGAGAGTGTTTTTCCCAAATTCTTTGCCTCAATAATCATTTTCTCAGAAAGTTGAATAATGATTTGATGTTGCTATCAGTGAGTTTCAAGCAAGGCTAGCTTTTGCAAAGTCCAGAGACAATTTTGATTGTCATGACTCGGAACAAACCCCTGGAGTATTTAAAAAAAATGGTGGTGAGGGACAGAACACTCCCTAAGGGAAAATAAAGTGATCTCACATTCCTTTCTGAACTTGCCACACATGCTCTGGACCAGAAAGCAGAGAGCTAGGGCCATAAGGCAGAACAAGCTATAATGCTCACAGGAGCATTCCTATCGACCAATCGCTGTCAGCTGTGCCTTGCATCCAAAGCTTCTACCTGCTGGAGACTCCTTGTTCAACCATGTGAACTTGTGCGGGACATTTCATATTCAAACCCAAACAACTAGTTTCAAGGAATCTATGCTAAAACTAAGTGTGGAAAAGTTAATAAACAGAGAAAACAATGTTGGAAAAGATTTTTATAACATTCAGTATTTATAATATCAAATATTAAAAAAAAAAAAATAAAATCATTGCCTGAGAGGCCGACTGGCTTCCACCTAATACTAAGACTGTATGTGTTGCATGATCTTTTCTTGGAGAGGATTTTAAAAAATGTGTTCTCAGGTAAGGACCCAATAACAGACAAAAGAAACAATTCCACCCACGTTTAGCTTCATGAACCTGAGTTTATTGGGCTTACTCATAAGAACATGGGTGAAGGGTTACTTATAGGAGTGTAGATTAGCTGTTACTTCCAAAAGCATGGGTGAGGGGTCACTTATAGGAGTGTGGGTGACAGCAAACCAGAAGCATCACTAAAAAGTATCACCTCAGCATAAATAACAGCCTCTCCATACTTGCATAGATGAATTCCAACCACCCTCCTTAAATCTCCCAGTTCTGTATGCTCTAGCACTTGCTACGAGTACTTACAGCCTTGGCCAAATTAAATAGAACTGTCAGGGAGGTGGGGAAGGGAGAGGCTGAAATCTCAGTGGAGAGTCTAACGACCTCCTTCTTCTGTACTTTTGTGTGGAAACATCAAGAAGGAACATCTTGAGGCTCTCTTGTGAGCAATTACAGCTGCTTTGATGTAAAAGATAATGGCTGTCATGCTCAGAGAGTATTATTCTACACTAATACATAGTTTTATATATGAGAGATTTGATATTTGGGTATGATTAGACACATTTTTGGGATTTGCTCTCTTTGAATTTAGATTTTATAAAATCAATTACCAGATAAATTACAAAATTTACAAAAACAGTGAGTTGCTCCTGAAATCACTAGGAATGAAAAAAAGCCATTGTGCTGTTCCTCACTAGACAACTGATTTTCAGAAGGAGAGCTTGTATTGCTCTTCTCTCAGATGGAAATTTTATTGGCAGGTGTCTAACTGTGAGGAGCTAGGGAAAGCAATGAGAGAGAGAGAGAGAGAGAGAGAGAGAGACAATTTAAGATGTCAAAGTCTCCTTTTCTTGCCACACTTACTAGGGTTTGTGCTCATGAGACACGAGATCATGATCTTCTGGTAACTATGAAGGTCTCAGATGAGAGAAAAAAGGAAATGAGCACTTTACAAAAAATGATCTCCAGGATCAATACGCTGATTCAGCTTATCTATTCAATATTTAAAAATCAAAAATTCACTGTTGTCATAAGAGAAATTTTTCTTTTTCATGTTTGTATGCTTTTTTGGTGCCGTAGAGAAGCTATAAGAAAGAACATTGGTACATTAGTGCGTGTGTCTCTCTCTCTGTGTGTGTGTGTGTGTGTGTGTGTGTGTGTGTGTGTGTGTGTGATTGAGACAAGTAGCCCATACTGGCCTTGAACTTTGAATTCATGTCCTCCTGCACCATCCTCAGCATTCCAGGTACTGAGACAGTACAAGAACTACTATACCCTGCAATGAATACATACTTACACTAAGAAGAGACACACATATCCCTTTTTTAAATCACAAAGAGCACCAGAATATCTTCTAATAGCTGGGCCTTTAATCCAACAGCATTAATACTGCAGTTCTCAAAAAGTGGTCTGAGGAACTCTTCAGTATTTGTTGTTCCCAGGAGTTTCCTGAAGTAAAATTGTTTTCAGTTGTGCACAACAGCACATCCTTGTAATCTTAGCTCTTGGGAAGCTAGTCCCATGTGGCCTTGAACTCAAAATTCTGGTGACTCAGGGTCATGGCTCTCTTTGCATCTGGTGTCAGTAACAATCCCTAGTTGCAACAATGGAAAATGCATCAAGATATTGCTAAATGTCTGGTTGGTGGTAAACAGCCTAATTGAGGCTATCTCTTAAGTCAGATTATGTTTTGTGTACAGGCCACAGTCGTGGATTTTGTCACATAGTCGTTTGTAACTCTAAACATGCTGGGCAACAATAATATTTATTCGAGCTAGATTGATGCCATCCAAAATATAATGTTCTGTTTCGGTGGCAGAAGGAAACAGGTATTTGAGAGCAGCTCCTCTGGGAAAAGAGAATCTATGTCTGAAATATTTGTGATGGTGATAACACATTTTATCTGCTCCAGAAGAACAGAGACAAGTCATTGGATTTTACTAATGTGTTTGGGTATGGACATTTGGGTCTTCCATTGAAAGTGATCTATTTGTAGGTCGGTTGATGTCCCCCCTCTCTCCACTGGAAGTCCCACCTGGATATAGGAAGTGGCTTCTTCAGGCTCCATATCTTCTGCTCGTAGGAATCTCAGCTAGAGTCCCCCTGCAAAGTCTCCTGAGAGTCTCCCCGATCCCACACCTGATCTTTACCCCATTACCCTACCTATCTCTATCTCCCATCCAGTTTTTTCCCTCCATCTACTTCAGATGTCCATTTTATTTCCCCTTCTGAGGGAGATTCAAGCATCCTCCCTTGAGCCCTCCTTCTTACTTAGTTTCTTTGGGTCTGTGGATTATAGCATGGTTTTCCTTTACCTCATCGCTAATATGCATTTAAAAGTAAGGACATACCATACCTGTCTTAGGTTTCCTTATTCTGGATGATATTTTCTAGTTCCAACCATTTGCTTGCAAATTTCATGAAGTCATTGATTTTAATAGCTGAGTAGTAGTCCATTATATAAATATACCACATTTTCTGTATCCACTTTTCTCCTGAGGGGCATCTAGGCTGTTTCAAATTCCTGGTTATTACAAATAACACTGTTATGAACACAGTTGTGCACATGCCCTTGTGGGATGCTGAAACGTCTTTTGGGTATATTCCCAGGAGTGGTATAGCTGGGTCTTGAGGTAGAACTAGTCACAATATTCTGAGAAATCACTGGGTTGCTTTTCAAAGTGGATGTACAATTTTGCACTCCTACCAGCAATTGTGGAGTGTTCCCCTTTCTCTACATCCTCGCCAGCATGTGCTGTCACTTGAATTTTTGCTCTTCGTCATTCTAATGGGTCTCAGTCATTTTGTTATGCCTACAAGAAGCACGGGGACAAAAATGGAGCAGAGATTGAGGGAATGGCCAACCAATGACTCACTCAACTTGCAACCCACCCCATAGGAGACAGCCAACTCCTGACACTGTTAATAATATTCTGCTATGCTGGCATAACTGTCTCCTGAGAGGCTTCATACAGCAGTTGATGGAAACATATACAGAGAACCATAGGCAAACTATAGGAGAGCCTTGTGGAAGAGTGGGGGGAAGGAAAGAAGGAGCCAAAGTGGTCAAAGACAGCACCGGAAGACCTACAGAGTAAACTAACCTGGGCCCATGTGGGCTCGCAGAGACTGAACAACCAACCAAAGAGTATGCATGGGCTGCATCTAGGCCCATTACACATATATAGTAGATGTTCAGCTTGTTCTTCATGTGGGTCCCCTAACAATTGAAGCAGGGGCTGTCTCTGACTCTGCTGTGGGCCTTTGGATCCTTTTCCCATAGCTGAGCTGCCTTGTCTGCCTCAGTGGGAGAGGATGTGCTTAGTCCTGTTGTGACTTGATATAACAGGGTGGGTTAGTACTCATGGTGGGCCTGCTCTTCTCTGAGGAGAAGAGGAAAGGGGAATGGGAGGAGGGGATTTAAGGATGGGACTAGGAGAAGAGGAAACGTGGGCTGTGGTCAGGCAGTAAAGTGAATCAATAATTATTATTGGAGAAAAAAGAGTTCTCTTTGGTAATTCCATTTGTTTCCCTCTGAAATCCTATTGTGCTATTATTTAAGAGAGTCCAGACATAGCATTTATCCTCAATAAGTATCACACAGTAGAAATTCAAATATCAAAGATAAACATGAGAACAATCACATGGGATCCTTGCTTTCTCATAGACATCTTTTGAACTCATAAATATGGTGGGTATCTTTAAATAGTTTCTCAGAACAGACGCAATTGTTTTACCAACTTTCATTAAGGATTTATCATCTTTCTTCAAATCTATTGTTCACAAGGGAAAGAGAACATTTATCTCTAAAAGTTAACATGGACTGGGTGGGGTCTTTCCCAAAGTGTGGTGTGAGTCCAGGAATCAAGTATCTTGCTGATACAGATAGAGGAGTAAAGGTATGGAGCAGTGGAGGGAAAAGTGCAGTAACAGCTGTCACTGTGATGCACATCTTCTTAGACAATGGACTATAATCTCATTAGGAGGTCCTGGGAGCCAGCATAGATAGAACAGGTTGCAGAGTCATCCCATTCAGAAGTCAGATGCTAAGATATTTATTCCCCCATACTTCTGTGTACCTTTGAATAGTGACCATATCTATGGGCAAGAACTCCTTGGGATTTCTGGCCTGTCTATTTGTTCTCTGACAAATCAAAAGCCTTTAGCCAGGGCTTCTCCCCTCCCCTCGTGTGTGTGTGTGTGTGTGTGTGTGTGTGTGTGTGTGTGCACACGCATGAGTGTGCATAAGCTTGCAGTAGTATGGCATTGGAAGGCACTAGCTCTATGAGTGCTGAAAAGATAGGAGGGTCGTTGATTGTGTCCTTTCCACTCCATATGCCTGTAGTTGGATCACTTCACTCACTACACTGTATCCTACCATGGTTCATGTCGATTTCCTTATGGGATAATAAAATGTACACAAGCAAGGGAAAAGCAGCTGAAGCAGGACCTGAAAAGGATATGGGCAAAATCCATGTGTGAATACACAATGAAGAGAGCTTACCAACTAGATGTCCAGGAAGACTTTGATTTTGACAAAAACATGGAGCTCTTTTGTGTGGGCCATAGCCACCTGATTGAAATTCCAGCTCAAAAGTGATCTTCAGAAAGAGAGTGACAAATTGAAGTTTTGGCCGTTCAGCTTGAGTGTATCACATTTTAAATTATACATCAACTAATCTCTGTGCCATAGATGAGCTTTATTCACCACAGAGACAGGAGTTGTCATCCTCATGTCTCCTGAGTCCATTCCTTCTGAATGATGACAGCTAACTGGTCCCCTCTTTCATCACTTCAATCCTCCAGTTCTTTGTCCACACCACACCAATCTTTCCAAGCCGTCCAAACCCTTGATATTTTTGCAACTGCAGAATACATTCCTCACTCTCTGATTCACTGATTCTCTGATTCACATTTTTGTTAAGGATGCCTGATTTATATATTCAAAGTAGTATAAGAATCACAAGTGACTTCAAGATGATGTGTCAGTGACTGTTATTAAGTAGAAAAGTGGTTTGAGGCCTGGACAGAACTGCTGATCTGTCAATCAAGATTTTTAGGGCCTTATTTTGTCTTAGAAGAACAGGACCCATGATCATATAGGTAGAACCAATTTTGTATGGCTTAAATAGTGGTCAAGGGCTAGAGAGAGCTTAGAGGTTAAAGGTTAAGGCTCACATTTCTCAAACTTTAAATTGTTATCAAGCCAACATTATGTTTATTACAATGAGAAGATTTAGTTTGGAAATTAGAAAAGAATAGTTATGTGATTTTTTTCTTTAAATATGGAAACGACCAATTCTTTGTAGTGTCTCTGATTCATAGCTCTTGGGTATTTTCATACAGTGAGTCTTGAGCTAGTCTTGGGTAGTTCCAGTTTAATGAAACTGCATTTTGGCACCACCTCATGGTAAAAAGCTGATATTTCACACAATGTATTTTAAAACATGGTACTGGAAAACTGCTTGATTTCTTAAAAACTGTGAATTCAAAGCACTAAATGCTGTTTTTAAATATACATATTCTCCCACCTTCTTTACTTAGTTTACCATTTCCCCATTCCTACGGACAGCATAATACTAAGAATCTTGGTATTAGTTGGGTAACTCAAACCTCAGAGGAATAGTATAGGAATAATACATTCTCCCATCCAAGTATTAACCAGGGTGGACCCTGCTTGTCTTTCTAGATCAGGAGTACTCTAAGCGGTATGGCCATAGGCAAAATGCTTCTTTTATTACATAAGGTCCCAACAAGTGAGTCTCTTTGGTAGAAGATCTTTTTAGTGACCCAGGGGCTCAGGCTTCTCCCAGCTTACTGACAGCCAAGTGTGAGGGTAAGGGTCATCTCACTTTCTTTTCATGGCCTGATTGAAAATATTTTGTTATTTGTTGCCTATCTGGTCTCTATCTCAGCTATATGATCTATGCTAGTATAGTGTGAAAAACAGCTGTAGATAATATGTAAATGAATAAATGTGGTTGTGTGCCAGTAAAACTTGAATTTTGAATGCCAAGATCTGAGTTTCATTTGATTCTCATGAAATTTCCTTCCCTTCAGAATTTTCTTCAACTATTTAATTGTAAAAGGGGTGTGTGTGTGTGTGTGTGTGTGTGAAGAATGGAGTTTACTCACTCCTACTCTTGAGGTCTGGCACCCTTTCTTTACTTCAGTGGTCTGAATAACAAATCAGGAGAAATTTCTGGGATAGCCTGGAAAACACACTCCATACCATTGAGCAGAGCTCTGTAACATGCCTATAGTTAGGCAGGAGAAGGAAAGTTGGTAACCACAGCCCTCACTAAAGTATGCACCATGACTTTCAAAGAACAGCTTCTATTGAGCATGGCGCCACAGGTCAGGAATCCCAGAGATTGGTAGACTGGGGCAGGAAGATGATCATGGTCAAGTCCAGCTTGAGCTACATAATGAGCTCAAAGTCATCCTAGACCACCAAGCAAGCAAGCAAACAACCATTCTTTCTCGAGCTCCACATTATAATTGAATTTACTTAGTCATGATTAGTTGATGCCATTTCATAAAAGCTGTACTCTTCATAATCTTTTTATAAGTATCGCGGTTTGAAACTCAAAGACAAAGTTTTCAAGTGAGTATGTTCAGTAATATGTTTAGGTTATAAACAGCAAAAGCATGTGACTAAGAAATGACAATCACAAGGAGTAATTTAGTGAACAAAAGCAATTGGAATTTTGACAGAATTGTGTAAACTGTATGAGAGATTGTGTGCTTATACGGTTTAGTCAAGGGATCTTATTGCCTCAGTGATGTTCTTGGTTGGAACTAACTTTCTCAAGGGAGAGCATGAGCACAGTCCTGGAGGGGTGCCTAGTATTAGATTCTGTTTTTGCTGCTCAAGGGAACACACAAAGAAGATTAAGTGTTAGAATACTACACCCAGCAGGTCAAGGCAGGGGATTTCATTATGTGTTAGGTCATCCTGACCCACAGAGGGGACTCTGTCCAATGCACGCACACGTGCATACACACACACACACACACACACACACACACATACACACACACACACACACCAATTACAGCAAGATCAAGTTTGTCCATCTCTCATTTTAGACACACATGGCTTTTGTTCTTTTTCGTTTATTTATTCACTTTACATTCTGATTGCTATCCAACATCCCAGTCGCCTCTCCCACAGTCCCTCCCTCTGTCCCCCTCCCTTTTTCCTCTGAGAGGGTGGAGCCTACCCTGGGTATCTCCCACCCTGGCACATCAAGTCTCTGCAGGGCAAGGGGCATCCTCTTCCACTGAGGCCAGACAAGGAAGCCCTGTTGCGGAACGGGGAACGGATTATGCAGTCAGGTAACAGCCTTAGGGACAGCCTCCACTCCAGTTGTTTAGGAACTACATGAAGACCAAGCTGCACATCTGCTACATATGAGCAGGAGACCTAGGTCCAGCCCTTGTAGATGCACCTGGCGTTAATGATTGTAATTCCTGGCAAAATCTCAAAGCTTAATATAGCACGAATGGTAACCAAAACTTAAAATATTTTGTTTATAGTGTATGTGTGTGCGTGTGCACGCACATCAATGTGTATGTGGGTGCATGTAAACACTAGCTCATGTGTAGAGGTCAAAGGACAACTAACAGGAATGGTTCTCTCCTTTTACAGTGTGGAGTCCTGGAGCCTGAACTCACGCTGTCAGACTCTGCAGCAAGTACCTTTTATCTGTTGAGCCATCCCTCTGGTCCTTGTAATGAATTTTAAAGGAGCCTATTTCAAATATTGGTGCTTAGTATCTGATGCAGTTCAGGATTAAGAAAGAAATCTTAGAGGTAAAAATACACAAACCCTTGAAATGAAGTGAAACTGAGGAAAGTTCATCCAGAAAAGAAAGGAGAGTGAAGCAGCAGGAGGGAGAGGGGTGGAGAGATTTAGACAACACAAAAAGCTATTTTTTCTTATTACATTCACTTTGCCAGCAGAGGGCAGCAAGAGCTCATACAAGAACAAGATAATGGCATGTTTGCACTTTGCCTTAAAAACAAATAACCTATCTACCTTCCTTCCTTCCTTCCTTCCTTCCTTCCTTCCTTCCTTCCTACCTACCTACCTACCTACGTACCTGTTGACCAAAATGGAAGCTTGTTGTACACAAAATAGGGCTAAACCAGGCATTAAAGAAATCCTACATTTAGAATGTCCTTGCAAATTCACTCTGCAGGCAAATGGATAGATCTGTGATATTGATGCAATACTACTAGATCTTCCTCTTTTAAACATGACAAAGAATTAATGTAGAAAAATGTTTGGGAAAGTTGTGGATTCATTCATTCATTCTTTAGTTATCCATTCACTAATATATTCTAGTACTTGATTCAGAGGCATTTTTCCAATTATCTATTACAGATTGACTAAACATAGCATGGCTCTGCTGTAATTGATATGTGGACTGCATGGTAGGTAGTAAGGCTTGACTTGAATGTCCAGAGGACAGTCCTGCTCTGTTGTCCTCTCCTCCCCAACTGTCCCTTTACTCATTCTCTTTCTAACCACCCAGAACTCTCGATATATATATATATATATATATATATCTATATATACATTCAACAAGTTCCCTACTTCTTTTGGGATTTCTTTTGCTAGTCCATACCTAGAATAAATTTCTGTACATATTGCCATGGCCCATATTGTGCTATTCACAAAGTTATTCTCTTCTCTCTTCTCTCTCTCTCTCTCTCTCTCTCTCTCTCTCTCTCTCTCTCTGTGTGTGTATTGCATACACAAGTTTTTGGGTGCACATTTATGTGCCCACATGCAGAGGTCAGAGAGATATGTCAATCATAGCTTTATGCCTTGTTGTCTGAAGACATGGTTTCACATTGAATTTGAAGCTTACAAGTTAGGCTATGCTGGTTAGCTAGAGCTATTGGGACCCACACAATGCTGGTATTGCAGCATGCATATCCATGAACAGCTTTTTATGTGGGCATTTGGGGATTTGAATTCAGATTCTTATGCTTGTACATAAAGGGCTTTTACCACCAAGTCATCATTGCTAGGCTCCTTAAAATGATATTTATAACACAAATACATTGTGTTTCTTGATCAGACAAATCTATTTGTTGACACTCTGTGAATTGTGGAAAATATAGGTTTGAACATTTGCCTAAATACTTGAGGAGTCCTCTGGAGGAAAATATTGCTAGATAAATTTTCAAGTTTTGGCTTACCAGATTATTATTTCATTAAGAAAAGAGCCAGATATTGTCAACACATTGATTAAATCAATCATATTAGAGTGTAAATGTCTCTATTTTCTTTTTTGAAATATTTATTGGGAATGTCTTGAAGGTTCTCCAATGTCTGACTTCCAGGGGACACTTCACTTGAAGCCATACATTAGATGGCAGTCTCTGTTGATAGTGTTTACAGCTGACATTGATTGAGCGCTTATGTTCCAAACATTATGCTAAGTACTTGGCAGATTTCCTCTAGCGCAAGGAGCTGGGAAAAGCACAAACCACTGGTGTGTGGAGACGGTGTGGTGTTTTTGCCACTCTTCTTTCAGGCATAGTTCTCTGTGGACTGGCACAATGCCAGCCATTCCATTGCTAATTTGCTGATTTGAATGCTTAACTCTCTTTACTGGATTGGTTTTTGTAATGTTTTGATAATTAAAACTGTCTAAATCAGACTTGGATAGGTATAGGGAAGGTGAAGAGTTCCAGGTGATTTGTTCTCTTACTTGTCCACAAAACTAAATAGAAGCTTTGGCTTTAAGAAACCTGGCATGCTTGACTGGTGTATAGGCATAAATCCATGAAGGGCTCCATACTTGGGTTCTGTTGCATGAAGATCTTGCTAAAGTGATGCTGTATTAGGGATGCTCGGTAAAGGTGTTTGCTAGAAGCCTTCAAAGCATCTGAAGAATCTGCATTCATAACATTCTAGAGATTAAAAGGACAGACAACCTGTCCTAGTAAGGGTTGCTATTTCTGTGATGAAACTCCACAACAAAAGCCACGTGGGAAGAAAAGAGTTTACTTGGCTAACATTTCCACATCACTGTTCATCACAGAAGGAAGTCAGGATAGGAACTCTAACAGGGCAGGAACCTGGAAACAGGAGCTGATGCAGAGGCCATGGAGGAGTGCTGCTTACTGGCTTGTTCCACATGGCTTGCCCAGCCTGCTTTCATACAGAACCCAGAAGTACCAACTCCTCAGTGGCCCCACCCACAATGGGCTGGACCCCCCCATAGGTAATTAATTAAGAAAATGCCCTACAGGTTTGCCTACATACTGAAGCAATTCCTCAGTTGAAGTTCCTTCCTTCCCAGTGACTTAAAACTAGGTAGGACACAACTTCTCTAGATTTGCTTGGAAACTCTGTGAGCCCTGCTAAGCAGCTCTCCTTCCAGAACCTATCCAGTGAGACATGAGGATCATTGTATGCTTTTATAATCATGAGGACCTATATATAACTGAATGGCATTGGAAGTGTACTCTACTTAGATTGCACATCACTAAAAAGGATTCACCTCCCTCTGTGCTGAAGGGTTAATGAGTATAATCCTTTATATAAATAGGCCTCAGAAGGAACTATATTCTTAGTCTATTAGGAACATAGTTTCCTTAATAAATAGCTAAGTATAGTCCATATGGCATTTCAGAATACTTTAGAAGCAGATGGACTACAAGAAACACACTACCCTACACTATACTATACTACACACACACACACACACACACACACACACACACACTTGTGTAAAATTATTTTTAGGACTAATTTTCTTTTGTGTTTTACAACAGTTGTCTTCGGTTTCTATTGCTCTGATAAGACACCATGACCAAAAGTAACTTGGGGAGGAAAGTATTTATTTCATCTTACAACATTCAATTCTTAATACATCATTAAAGGATGTCAGGGCATATGCTTGAGCCATGGAGCTGGAGGCAGGAGCTGATGCAGAAGCCATGGAGGAGTGCTACTTACTGACTTGCTACCCATGGCTTGTTCAGCATATCTTCTTACAGCACCCAGGACAATCAGCCCAAGGGTGGCTCTGTGCACGGTGAACTGGGCTGTCCCATATCAAACATCTGTCAAGAAAATGCCCACAGACTTATACACAGGACAGTCTGAAGGGTTTTCTCAGTGGAGGTTACCTTTTTCAAAATGACTCTAGCTTGTGTCATGTTCACATGAAAACTAACCAGCACAAAAGTCATATTAATGGTCTCCAAACCATTATGGAAGCTGCTTTTCTAACCTCTCATGAATCAATTTGCTGGTTGTAGTTTACTGTCAAAAAATTTACACAATGATGAGAATTATTAACATTTTACATGTTTTTTAAATGAGTTAAACTGATTTTTCACAATAGTACCAAAGTATCACATGAGAAACAGTAAAATATGTTTACTGATATCTAGATAAATAATTGAAAACATGATTCCTGATCTAGTCTCACCCACCTACTATATTGAACTTATTTTCCATGCATTAGATATCAAAAGAAGAATATAGAGTGTATATTTTCAGATACTGGAACCTATAGTAAGGTTCAGAGTATAAAAATCTGTCTGACCATTGAGTTCTTCCAGAAGAATCTTGTTGGATGAGAATTCATGTGAAAAGGATTGGAATGGGAGGAGATCCCAAGCAACACTGATCCCTAACATCTATATAGACTATTTGTGGGGAACCTCTCTACTAAAGAAATGGAGTCCTAGGGATAGACCAAAGATGAAGGCATTTCTTTTCTCTGAATACAGAAAAGAGCTTAAAGGAAAACAAACCATAGAGATTGAAGGAAAGTCAAGAGCAAGGGACATGGAGAGGCAGTGATTCTGCTTTGGACCATATAAGGCACTTCTAGGGGATCTTTTCTCTTCTCCATAAAAATATTGATTGTCTGATCACTGTGTGAAATTGTTAAAATCTTGACTCAAAAATTTCTCTGCTGACCCTCCCTAGTCATCCTTATGTTCAACCCTTAGCAGAATAGCAGAACAATCTGATAACAGCAGGGAGTCAGACCTAGGAAGGTGCACTTAACACACCTAATTTCCTTAACCCTTGGAAGATGAGTTTTAGTCTCTACCAGAAGTCACTACAGCATTGAGCCCCATCGCCCACCTGCTTATGGATGGATGCACTGAGAAATAGCTATTCTCTCATCTTTGTTGCATTTCCACACTTTCCTAATGTGTCTTTGGGTCTCCCCTCAAAGTTTTTGCTTGCAAATTCTCCATTTGCCATCTGCTTCTTAGAGAAGACAGTGGTAAAATATGGACTGGGAAGGCTTTTATATTTTGTGCTTCATTATAGATGCCAGTACTAGGAACAATGAACTTTCAATTCCTTTTCTGATTCTCTGTGCCTTGAGATTAGTCCAGCCTTTGGTGATTTAGCAGCTTGGGGAGCCTGAGTAACATCAGCTCTTGACAGAAGGCCCCATTTAGTTACTAATAACAGTGGGAAATAGAGCCTGACATTGATTAATTATTCTTGTGCAGATTTTCTCCCTGTAAATTTTAGACATTGTAGAGAAAGGATTGACAGATTTTTATTCCTGAACAGTTTATGATGAGTAACTGTTGTCCTTCGCTGCTTTCTGCACAGCAATTGTTGTCCTTCTCCTTGACCTAAACTGTGAAAGATAAATAGGATTATTTTATTTTCTGAGAACGTTATGTAATAATTAAACAGAACAATGTATCCACTCAGTCTCAGGCCAGTAACTACAGAGTAGAAAATTAGTGGCTGGAAGCCCTAATTTCTGTACAACTAAGAGTATTTCTTGTTAGTATTTCCTCTCAGAATCCAGCTACCATTAAATATTTCTGATACCAATAACCAATAAAAGACTCAGGTGTCAAATGTAGAAAAGGAAGGGATATATTATGAACCCATTTCAACATATTAAGATTTCTTACTTATTCCCCCTTACTTGTGAAAGAGGAAGAGGTCGCACAGAGCTCTGAATAAGTCTGCATTCTGAAGACCCTGCAGGACAGGGCAGGACAGAGCAGGAAGTGGTGTGCCTCATCTCTTAGGTGATAAGACTGGGGTCCCTACCTTATTTTGAATCAATCACACCACTGATACTTGGCGCTGGATAATTCTCAGTTGTTGGGAAGCTCTCTTGAGTACTGAGGGATAGTTGAAAAAGACTCTTACACAATAGATGTCCTTAGCATACTTTCTGATAGCAATAAGAATTGGTTTTTGTTATGGATAAGTGAGACAGGTAATGCCTGTTTTAGATTTGAAAATGATAGGTTAGGACAGAGGAGGGAAGGGTACTTGCATGACACCATCAAGCCATTGGCTAAAGATATGCTTTTGGGTATCATCTTCACGATCATTCCATTTGAAGATAAGGAGATGCGTAGGATTTGTGATAATGCAAGTTATACGAAAGGGGAGGAGAAGAAGATAAGTCATTGACTTCAATTGTGCTATCAGTGTGAATTCCTCACCCCTGCTGGATCCACACCTTTGGAGACAATGCATTTCTATTCCTGATAAGAACAATAATGAATTCCTTGCCCTGTGACTCTCAGCTCTTTCCCTTGCTTTGACGGGTAGATAAGGCAGCTGCAACAGCTTGCTGGTTTCAAGGCTAAGCACCAAGAAGCTTTGCCTGGAGTCTGGCTTGTTCTCTTGAGACTCTGCCAAGAAAGAGTTGCCTGGACTAACTCACTCTTGAGTAGAGAATGAGTAATATGCAGAGGATGGCCCAGCCTAGATCAGCAAGTCCCAAGCAACTTAGAGACTGGTGAACTAACCTAATATCCACTGTTTGAGTGCGATGTGCCCTGAAATGTCATTGTTTTCTGTTGTTCATACTGTTATATGTCATGAATTTTGAATTTTGGAGAGAAATGTGCACAAATGCATTGAAGACCGTGGCCAGGAGAATAGAAACTGAAGCATTAAAGTGAATAGGGACCCTGATGGAGAGTATCACCTAAAAGGGTTTACAGCTGTGGTTCTGAAGAAGCATGGAGAAGATGGCAAAGAAAGCAAGCTGCAGTGCAGGCAAACAAAGGAAGGAAGCCATGAGCTTTGGAACTGGAAAACCTGTGTCTGAATCTCATTTTTATTCATTATGGGCAATGTGGCTTTGAACAAGATATTGAAGTTCCTTGTTTTCTCATCTGCAAAATGGCAGAAAGTAGGACCTATGTTAAGTATTATTTTGAGTAATAAGTGCACTTTTTGTTGCAGTAGATATTAATGTATAACAGAGTGCTCAATAGATGTTGGATGTTGCCTAAAAATTCAGTACGTGTGATGACTGAAACACTGCTTGCATCCTCTGGCTCAGACACTTGATATGTCTTTTTAAATACAGAAGGATGCTTCTCTAGAGAAAAGAAATAGACAGGCAATGACTGGGGGAGGAAAGAGTGAAGGGATGTCATTTAATGGGGTCAGAATCTCATTTGGGGAAGATGAAAACATTCTAGAAATGGCACAGCACTGTGAATGCAATTTATGCCACTGAACTGCACACACAAAAATGGTTAAAACTGGTAACTTCCCTGCTCTAAATATGGCACTATTATTAAGGGGTTCTCAACCTGTGGGTCTCCAGTCTCCACAGAGGTCAAATATCAGATATCTTTGGTATCACGTATTTGCATTACAATTCATAACAGGAGCAAATTACAGTTGTAAAGTAGCAACAAAATACTTTTATAGTTGGGGGTCACCACAACATGAGGGACTGTATTAAAGGATCTGTACTGATTGGTTTTGTGTCAACTTGACACAAGCTGGAGTTACCACAGAGAATGGAGCTTCAGTTGAGAAAATGCCTCCATGAGATCCAGGTGTAAGGCATTTTCTCAATTAGTGATCAAGAGGGAAGGGCCCCTTGTGGGTGGAACCATCTGTGGGCTGATAGTCTTGGGCTCTATAAGAAAGCCAGCCGAGCAAGCCAGGGGAAACAAACAAGCCGGTAAGCAGCATTCCTCCATGGCCTCTGCATCAGCTCCTTCTTCCTGACCTGCTTGAGTTCCAGTCCTGACTTCCTCTGGTGTTGAACAGCAGCATGGAAGAGAAAGCTCAATAAACCCTTTCCTCCCCAACTTGCTTCTTGGTCATGATGTTTGTGCAGGAATAGAAACCCTGACTAAGACAGGGTCACAACATTAGAATGGTTGAGAACCATTCTTCTAATTAAAGAAACACAAAAGAAAAGACAAAGAAGATGATGAATTAAACTATGTAAAATGTAACTCTTTGGAAATAAAAATATAAGGCTGTTTCTCTATCATTGAGTATCGTGTCTGAGACATAACTGTTTTTATAAATGAGTATGTTAAGTACAGTGGGCTGAGAGCAGTACCTAGAAGCAGAAATAGCTACATTCAATTGACAGGAAACCCTGATGTATTTAACAGCATTCAACTTCAACAAGAAATTTGTGAGTCTCCACTGGAGATCTCACTTTTGGCATTTCAGAGATTTCATGGGGCCTTTGGATTCCATCCTAAGATTTTAATCTTCTTCTTTTTTTGTTTGTTTGTTTCTTGAAATAGCAGTGCCTTTTCACCAACCAATAGGGTTCTGAGATAAAGCTCCACTAAATTTTAGAGACTGTTTTATGCAGATTGTTTACTGTTCCGAAAAGGACAGAATTCTTCCATTACTAATTTGTATGAATCACTTTATAATAAACAAGATGGTTTTGTGCCCACGACAATGACACATTTGGTTCTTTTAATACAAAATATGTTTGAAAAGAAAATAATAAAAGGGTAACATTTAGGAGATAAATATCCCAAGCGAGTTTTTATAAGGCATACAGTTCCATGCACTATAGTTTTTAAAGCCCGGTTCAGATTTTTGGATGAGATTATCAAAGAGAAGTTTGGTTGTTCAAAAATGGGGGAGGATCCTTTTATGCCCCAGTTACTACTCAAACTGATAATTGAAAGAAAGCAAACCTGACAGTGTAATTGACCCAGAGTCATGGGAATGACTGTGTCAGGAGGCAACTTTTGTGCTTGATTAGGGTATTAGTAACAGGTATTGGATTGATTTCAAAAAGTTCTCTGTGGCCTTAATGGGCTATATATTAACAATTTATCTCCCAAGAGAAATACAGGTCCTGCTTTTAAAGAAATTATAACAGACTTAGGGAAAGTACACAGAGCAACAAGTGAGCTAATTTGAGTCTATGATGGGATAGATGATGCCATGATATTTCAGGTCCCTAGTTGAGTTATTTACTGATTTCAACATGGTACCAAATGAATAGGTAGCCTTAACTTTTCAGTGCTCCAAGCAGCCACTGTCAGTTACTTAAAGGTTTTTAATCTGTCAGATGAAACACATTGTTCACCCCCACAAGAGTTCTGTATGTAGCTATGAGTGATGACAGAAAGGAGAAATAATTTGAGGGTAGTTAGTAGTTATCTTGGAGGGTTAAGTATCAAGAACATTGGAAAAGGGTATGTCCCAGTAAGAAGATCGGAGAATCACATATACCATTATGACATGATGAGAGCAGAGAATTGTTCGACACACTAAATAAGAGACACCTAGTCATAACAAACAAATTAGAAATGTACTAGTTAGGGTACTTATCACAGGCTAGTAAGCTTCAAATAGAGGGAATTGGGCAGAGGGGACATATGGAAATGTCTGAGGACACTCTTGGTGGCCATAAGTGAGGCCAGAAGTTATTGTTAGTGTCTGGTGATGGAGGCCAGCCATGCTGCTAACTGCGCTATGATTCACAGACAAATCGCCAACAATGTTATCTCGTCCAAAATGCTTGTTGTATTAAAGGTTATAATGACTACTCACCAAATCTCTGTGACTTACCAAGAATCCATCATGTAAAAAGACACAAACAAGTGTTTCAGGTGAAATTCTCATTCAAGTAGCCAAGCTGGAATTCATGCAGTTTCACCAGTCAAAGCCACTATCTTTAATGTCTAGACAAGAGGTCCTGCTGTGACCCTTTAATACAGTTGCTCGTGTTGTGGTGACCTCCAGATATAAAGTTATTTTCATTGCTACTTCTTTACTGTAATTTTGCTACTGTTATGAATTGTAATGTAAATATCTGATATGCAGGATATCTGATATGTGACCCCTATGAAATGGTCATTAGACCCTCAAAGGACTTGTGACCCATAGGTTTGAGAACTACTGGTCTAGAAAATGTAAGAAACACAGGAAGAGAAGGACAGTGAATTGTTGAGGAAGACTAGGTCTTTTTCACTCATATTCCTTTGAGATGAATTAGTTCCAGGAGTCTAACTAGATGTACTTAGATACAAGGTACTTACTTAAGAAACATGATTTTAAGAGTCACTTCAGAGAAACAGTAGGGCGGAGTGTGAGGTCCCAGATGGAGGACTTGGAGAAGGGACTGAAGGAGCTGAGGGAGTTTTCATCCCCAGGGAGGCAGCAACAGTGGCAACTGACCTGACCCCCCCAATACTCCTGGAGATTCATCCACCAACCAAAGAATACACATGGAGGGACCCATGGTGCTGGCCACACATGTGGTAGAGGAGGGTCTTGTTAGCCATCAGGGGGAGGAGAGGCCCTTGGACCTGAGAGTGTTAGATCCCCCAGTAGAGGAGAATGCCAAGGAGGGAAGACGAGAGTGGGTGGGTGGTTGGGGGAATACCCCCATAGTCGCAGGGGGAGGGGAGGAAATGGGGAAGTTCCAAAGGGGAGATCTGGAAAGAGGGAAAACATTTGAAATGTAAATAAAGTAGGAAAAATAAAAATTAAAATTAAAATTAAAAACAAAACAAACAAACAAACAAACGTTGTATTTCCAATAATGAAGAGGTATGGTACACTTAGCCAGTCTGTGCTACATAGTTAGGGGTAATGATAAGGATCAAGGGGTCAGCTAGGAAACTGTTAGAAAAATTCAATGGGAAGTTGTCAGCATGTGGGCAATTGATGTGGCAAGACATCAGGCTTAGAGAAAGATTTCATTTAGAAAGTAAAATGGATCACTTCACAGCAACCATAGGGCTGAGTGTGAGGTCCCGGATGGAGGAGTTGGAGAAGGGACTGAAGGAGCTGAGGGAGTTTGTAGCCCCATGGAGGGAGCAACAGTGGCAACTGGCCTGACCCCTCAATGCTCCCGGAGACTGGATCACCAAGCAAAGAATACACATGGAGGGACCCATGGTGCTGGCCACATATGTGGCAGAGGAGGGTCTTGTTAGCCATCAGGGGGAGGAGAGGCCCTTGGGCCTGAGGATGTTAGATCCCCCAGTATAGGGGAAAGCCAAGGAGGGAAGAGGAGAGTGGGTGTGTGGGTGGGTGGGGGAATACCCCCATAGTGGCAGGGGGAGGGGGAGGGAATAGGGAGGTTCCAAAGGGGAGATCTGGAAAGGGGGAAACATTTGAAATGTAAATAAAGTAGGCAAAAAAAGAAAGTAAAATGGAATTCAAATAAGAGAATAATCAAAAGTCTGATGGACTAACTATATTCTTAACTGTGACCTTGAGTGTTATTCTTTGAAATCTCAGTTCATTTTGGCCCTCATAGGACTGAAATTAAGATCAGAATCTGTGGATTTCTTTGTTGTTAGTGGTGGCAGGTTGTTTGGGGTGGTATTCCTGTAAAAGAGTGATAATTTAATATTTAGAACATTGTAGGTTTTCAGTAATGATAAAATTCTAACAGAGCTTGTCCTAAATCCATTAGATAAGAGTACAGTATTAGAACTGTGGTTGGAAATTAATCATTACTGGATAGGGTTTCACTGCTGCCTGTAGCCCACAATGGCTTTAAATTCACTATCTTAGGTGCTTCAGCCTCAAGTCCTAGCGTTTAAGATTTCATCATTCCTGGCACTGATAGATAACATTTTGTTGGATGCATAAACCAATGGATACCTGTATAAAGGAGATAAATAATTGGATATTTCATCAGTATGAAGAAACCTGAGACTTACGTGTTTGTGTAACTGTTATCAATTGCTGTATAACAAAAGCTTAGTGACTTCTAAAAGTAATCATTTAGTATTGCTCCTACCAAGTTTAAGTGATCTTTCTCGTGCTTCTAGTCTGGTCTACCTCTTTCCTGTGGCTGCTTGCTGGAGTTGAATGTGCTAATCTCATATGCTTGGAGGAGTGGTGATGGCTGAGAAAACTGGGCTCATTTATATATGGTTTATGATCCTTTCTTTCTCTCTCCTCCCTCTCCCTCTCCCTCCTCCTTCTCCCTCTCTCTCCCCCTCCCCCTTCCCCCTCCCCCCTCTGTGTGTGTGTGGGTGTGTGTGGGGGTGGATGGGGGGAGGTGATGGTGGTGGTGGTGATGGTGGTGGTGGTGGTGTATGTGTGTGTGTATGTGTGTGTGTGTGTGTATTTAGGCCAGAGGTTGACTTTGGGTACCTTGATCAATCACTCTCCACCTAACCCAGAATTTACTATTGGGTAAGATAAGGTGGACATTAAGATCTAGAGACTGACCTGTCCCTGCCTTCTCAACACTGGAATTACAGGTATGTGCTGGGATGCTTGGCTGTTATATGGGTGCTGGGAATTTGAACTCGGGACTTCATGCTTGTGCATCAAACACTTTTGTCATATGAGCCATCTCTGCAGCTGTGGTTTCTCATCTTCTATAAGATTTATTTCAGATTTTCTTGTGGAGGAGATGAGGATCCATGAGAAAGAATGCAAATATTCGTGAACCTTTAAGGTACAGGATTAAAATCAAAGTCACCATTTAATAGTCAAAGCAATGCATAGGTCCAGTTTTGGTTAAGTATAGGGAAACTAGCAAACATGAATTTATTTATATGATTGATTTTTAAATGATTTTAGTTGAAATCAATTCTTGCCTTCCTTTCCTTTCTCCAGACTCTCTGAACTACCCTCTCAGACAAACATTTGATGAGAGTAAATTACAAAATTACCTTTCAAAGCATGGATGGGCAAAAGGTATTAATTGGTTTCATCAACAATGTCAGTCTAGCACCATTTGGAAGGAGGCTCCTACATGTATGTGAAAAGAAAAACTTAACTTAGTTCTCAACATTTTCATCTCCAAAGCAACTAAAAAAAATCATAGAATAGTTTCTAGGTAGTTTTTATCATACTAAGTTAGAGAAAAAATACTTTAAAAATCATATTGGATCCTCTGTATTTTAAATATAGCTGTCAGGTTATGATAATTTCTATATAAATTTAAATTCTGATTTAGCTTGCCCCAGGTGTACCTTAACAAATTTCATGTCATGGCACATACAGAACATACTTGGTGTCTTGACAAACTAGGCTAGGAAGACGAGACTGCTGGTGGTTGAAAGGCCTGATCTTGGAGGCACCGGCCTCTCCATATCCTACCTGTCTTGCTTAAAGAATGAAGTGACATTGTTTACAGGTACCATCTCCATGTACCTGTAATTCACCCATGGTGTGCACCACATAGGATGATCTAGAATGGACTAAAAATATCAGGACTTTCAGTGGATCTCATTCCTTCAGTATAGTATCTGGCATAGAAGTCAGGCCTGTAAATTCTGAATACTAATTGCTTTCCAGAAAACTTTCACCTTTACAAATATATTGCCAACCAGCAGGCATTTTTCAAGTGCTTTCTATTTTTCTAGAACCGCACAAGACCCTTGCAGGAAATAATGAGGATATGCAAAGCATGGCCCATATGTTGATAGAGATTAAGGGAGGCACTTTTAGCTACTGATTTCTATCTCCTCTTTGAGTGAAGAATCATCCAGTATAAAGTCAAATGCAAGGGAAGGAGGCAAATTCCAGTCTTCTGGGGGCACAGACATGACAGGAATGCCTTTTCCATTTTAGGCATTGGATCCACCAAAGCACATGGAACAATTTCTTCAAGAATCCCAGACAATCAGAGAAACTAGGCAGCTTGTGTTGCCCATTCAGAAACCCATAGATCCTCTCTCTACTTTCTCTTTTCTATTCTTTTAATGATTTCATAAAATTGTGAAGAGTCGCAACCATTAATGTCACCCACAATCCTCACCTCCTGTTTTCTTTATTGAAATATATAATGATTTCAATTTTTATCTCTCACCCAACATTTTAAAGACAGAGAACAGGGAATGAAAAGTTCATCTTGCCAGAAAGAGTAGCTGGTGTGATTATTACTTGCAGTCATTTGCAGGAAAAGTACTATTTCTAAGTCTGCCCCCATTCTATATATCTTGGATGGGAAAGTGAACATTATAGGTTTGGACTGAACATTCCATAAATTAATCTGATATACTAAAAGATCTACTCATTATTTTCATTGAGAGAACTTTGAGCCATCAACTGCTGCAGCCTGGGAATATTCATTGTTTGAAATCTGAAGGCTCCTTGTTACTCTAGAGGCTCTCTCATTCTGATCATAGGGATGTGAAAGGAGTTATTCCTGGAAGCAAGGTCAATGAAATTTACTGGACCCTATCCTGACAATGGCTGTACTCACGTCACTGAGCGATGACTGTTTAACATAGCTTTTCTTGCCTTAAACCACATTCCTTCCATTCACTCCTCGCTGCTGTAACTTTTAGCAGAAGACAAAGTGTATTATGTTTACATAACTTCCCTCACTATCTGGATGTCTTTTCTGAAAACCTTCTAGATTTTAGACATGTGACTTATGACATAGGGTATTTCTCAAAACAATTTACCATTTCTTTAAAGCATTATACCTTTAAAGCATGGTCAGTGTGTGATGGCATCACTACGTGGTGATCACTGTTAATAGCTACTGTGTGATGGCTACAGTGTGATGGTCATTCTGTGGTAGCCATTGTGATGGCCAAAGTGTTAATGACACCCTATGATGGCTACTGTGTGATGGCCTTTTTGAGATGCTCACAGTGTAATTGCCAAGTTTGTGATGTTCACTGTGTGATGGACATTATGTGATTGTCATTGTATTATGGTCAGGTTGAGATGGTCACCATTTGAGGAACACTGAGTGAGGGCCACTATGTGATAGCCACTGAATAATGGCCTACAAATGATGTGATCACTACAAAAGGATGGTCATGTTCTTTAAAGCATGTATACCTAAGTATACCTTAAAGTCATCAATCAATGACCAGTCATCTTTGTACAGCAAATAGCAGGGAAGACAAAGAAGATGCAAGGTCCATCGATTAGGCATGGGGAGAAATTAGCTCTCTGCCAGGCCTCAGCATGTGCACCTAAAAAGAAAAGCCAGTCCATACTTATAAGTGGTAAGATCCCGTGGTTCCACAAAAAAACATAAAAGCAGATGTTGACATTCAATTAAAATATTTCTATCATCATTGTGTAGGATGAAACTTTTGAATCCAAGGCTATCCTCACTACTTCCTGTCCTTTCACACAAAATACTTAAATTTGATTTTCTTTACTTGATAATAACTGAGTTTTTGAGGATCCTTTAGATCTATGATGAGTAGTGAACCAAGAATGGGAGGGAAATTTCAGAGTATTATAAGTGCTGTTGCTTGACACTGTAGGGAGTGAACTGTTTTTGCTTAAACTATCTTATCATTAGCCTGGGATGGTGGCACATCAGCTGGTGTGATCCCAGCTCTTGGGAGCTAAGAGAGAAGAATCAGAAGGTTGAAGCCAGCTTGAGCTACATGGGGAACTCAGGTCATCTTGAGCTTGATTTGCTCAGAAATAAAGCAAAAAAGACCAAAACAAAACAAAACAAATACACTAGGCATGCGCACGCACGTGTGTGTGTGTGTGTGTGTGTGTGTGTGTGTGTGTGTGTGATGTAAGTAGGCTCAGGCATTTGGTGTAACTATGAGATTGCTATAGAGAATTTCTTTTTTACTCTAAGGACTATGACAAGCACAGAAGGTACATAAAACACATCAGGAGATGAGATGAAAATATGTTGTACCATAACTTCAATTCCTGAGTGGCTCAAAGTCTCATGGAGTCTTTGAGGGGAATGAGTTTATTGGGCTAAAAGGCAGAATAGAATGTGAATTAGAAAGAAAATGAGAGCCAAAGTGATGGCACTATAGTTAATGGAGTGAGGAGTTGGGGTTAAGGTTGGGGCACATCCTTATGTCTGCAACCACAACCATTACCCTCTTCTCTAGATAACAAAGGACAGGAGGTTGGGTCCAATTTTATTCATATGAATTATGTATAACTTTGTTAGCATACATTATATATACATATATTACAGATTGTATGGGTTATACTTATGATAAACATTATTTCTATAAAATTCAAATTTAGCTGGATCTTCTGCCTTTTATTACCAAATATGGCAAGCTTACTCACCCTGCTCTCATGGTAGGTAAGCACTCGACTTTTTTCTTTTCAAACTTTATTTCTTTGGATTATTTCTTCATTTAACAACTCACTTCCCCTAGAGCAATCATAATATGTGCAAAAATGTAGCTGGTGTTCAAGAGCTATTTGTTGAATGAGGAAATACTGCTTTATTAACAATGGGACTACTTTCCTTGAGATGGTATCTCGGAGGCTTCTGGCTAAAGTTCAACTGTACAATATGGGCCAGGGTTTTGTCGGTAAAGACAGTTGTAAGGAGGTAGGGGTCAAACATGCCTGGACAGGAATTATATTCCTTAACTTTCCCATTATTCTTATAATTAAAACCAGTAGGAACATGTGCTTGGTACTAAGTATCTTTGGATTGATGTACCTCCCTCAGAACCAGCAGAAAATGCACTTTCCTGATTTTTTATTTTTTTGTTAAATCTAGATAATATTTATAGGCACAGACATGGATAATTCTCTTTATGTTTAGTAGCAAATCATTCAGAAGTTGTTGAAGGAGCAGGGAGACCCTGATCACAAAACCCAGGTCCAATGAATCCCTGCTTTTCTTCTCCTTGGCTGTGTGACTCTGGAAAACTGCTTGATCTTTCTGTGACCCAGTCTATAAAAAGTGGAGAGATCATCACATGTGCCTTACTAGGTTGTTATTTGCAGTGAAGTACCATTTGTAACGCATCCAGAACCCTGTCAGACACACACTGAACATGAGCCTCATGTTTGATAAATAGAATAAAAGAAAGTATGAAGAAAACTATAAACTGTGCATACACATGTAAACACAATTTGACTAGAAAAAAAGAGTTAGACATATTTGGAGTCTCTGTGGTAATTTGTATATGTGAGCAGAGGAACTCAGTGAAAATCTCACTGTTTCTTCCAGGAAGTTAAGAACTAGCATAGGATGAGACACCTAGGAACTTGTTTAATAGCACACATGCACTATTATGATTCGCACACAGAAAGAAAAAACAAGCAAATATTAGAGTCTCTTATTATTCATATTTTACATTTAAGGAAAAAAAAGATCAGAAACATTAGACCTTCTCAGACTTTGCTTGCAAACGCCTTCCTCTTGCAGGAGGCTTTAAACATAAAATCTCTCTTATGAATTATTCTAGAACTAGTTAAGGAAGAGATATTCTAAAAGCAATTGGGAAATGCTCTTGAGTATCTTTGGCTATGCTTTAATAGAAAGGTCTTCTCTAAAGTGAAGACAAGAAGAAACAATGTCAAATGTTCCACAAATAAAAAGAGGAAATAGAGAGAGAGGTGCTAGATTAAGAAGCTTAATGCACTATTGTCCTGAGGTAGTTTCAATTAGGTGTATTGGGAAAGTGAGGGAATAATTATTAAGCCATTGAGATTTGTCTAAGGACACCTTCATGTCTTTACATATTCAAATATCCCGAGATTGAAAAATTAGTGGCCACTCACACAGAGTGGTCGAATGTGGCCTGAGGGCCTTTTAGATAATTATTGATTGAGACTCCTGTCATTCCACACTCATCTGGAGTAGTAGCCCATGTTGGCTTAGGGTTTACACATCCTCAGAAAGTACAATCCGTTTACAACTCTTCTAAGTCACTCTTCAGGATATGGTCACAAGGCAAAATCCTTGTGCTAGGGTGGTTTATATAATGAGGATAGACATTCCATTCTATACAGTGTGTGTGTGTGTGTTGTATAAGAGATGTGGTTGGGATGAGGAGAGAGTAAGCACATAGTCCAACACTTGCTCAATCTCATCATTCCAAATATACTCTGAGCCATGTACCTCTTCTGGCATTACCTTACACATTATGAGATAGCAGTATTTATCGGCTCTGCTAGTAGCACCCTCTGTTGTTGCAGAATATTTGATCACAATGTGAACCCCAAGATTGTGTTATTTACTGAAAAAAAAAAACCTGTTTCTAGTTGTGTAACTCACCTCTTAACAGACCCCCTTAATCCCTCTGGCTGGAATACCGACATGCTCTTAAGTACACATCTTTAATCCCAAACAGTGGAAGTAAAGTTAGTTTGTAGAAGGAAGCATCCAGGTTTGAAAGTGATGTCTAATTGAGTGGCAGAAAACTGGACGAATCAGAGAAAGATTTGACAGAATAGAATATGACCAACTCTCAGGAGAACAGAGAGAAAAGAGAGGTGACTTAAGAGAGAGGAACACAGAGAGGGAAGAGGTAGTTTTACCAGGAGAGTTTTAGAGACAGAATGAAGAGAACACACTAGCCACAGGTAAAGACAGAATGAGCAAGAGAATGAGAAAGAGCCAGAAAATTAGAACATATTGCCAAAGTTAGTATGAGGCCAAATAGAGCAATTCAGGAGAGTGAGAGAAGCCAAATTGAATCAGTCAGCTGGGAGAGGAGTTTGATCCAGAACAGCTGAGTTGAAAAAGCCAGTCAGAGACCAGAAAGCACTAAGAAAGGATGAGTTTATTCAGCAGCAAGTCTCAGAGGCTGAAAACATTCTAGACCTAGATAAGACTGTAGGGAGGCTAGAAGTTTCCAGGACTAGGCCTAGGCTAGCAGACTGACGCAGTAAGCCTCAGAAATGACAACTACTTCAGGCAGACAAAAGTTACAATTACATTCTGTCTGAGCCATAACAACAAAAGTTCTATCCAAACATCTCCACATGTCTACCTGGGAGCCACAGTTGTCCCCACATGAGAGCCACTGCCCTACAATGAGAATCAGATTACCTGCTGTCATTATCCAGATGAATGACTTCAGGAAGGTCATTCCACTTTGAGCCTCTGGTTCTCTCTTACAAAATAGGGATGAAATTTCTAACATGTGGGTTAGAATTTATGCAGGTAAAAGTGTGTATTGGAAGGAATTATGTTCCATTTATATGACACATGGGCATCTTTTCATGTCACCGAAAGAATAAAAACTTAAAAGATAAGTCCCTGTCATTTGACCAGAGTGCCCTTGTATAGACTTTTCATTTAGGCAAGACCTCTAGTGGCTTCTTGCCAATCTGTGCTGCTATGCTCATATTGCATCCCACTTTGAGTCTGTGCCACATAATGATACAGGTTCCTTTTTGGAGTCACAGCTTCTAGACAATTTTTGGGAACTCCTTTTCCTTTAAAATGAAGATTTTACCACCCCTTCCAGGTTCATGACATTATCAGATCAGACTCAGCACACACACACACACACACCACATTCTATGCTACACTAAAGAAATATAGAAAACAAAGATGATTGATAGAGTAACTTGCAGTATTTTGGGATGATAATTTGGGCCATTAAGCTAGGCAACAAGTGCTTTCATTCATTAAGCCATCCCACTGGTTCCTAATATAATTCATCCCTCACCAAAAAATTCATCTTCCTTGTAAGTTATTCATATTTGGAATATACTACAGTCAATCTATTCTATTATTGAGGAGCATACACATCATTTCCAATTGGGGGCTATTAGAAGTCATACTTGCATGTGCATCCTGTATATGTTTCCCTTATGAGCAAATTTATATGTTGCTGTCATCTCTCTAGATATTGAAATGCTGAGACTGAGTGTACATGCTAATTAACACAAATATATACATGTAATTTCAGCCTTACTTTCCAAGCTGCTTGAACAAAATTTTCTCCTCGCTACCAGTGCATTCAAGCAGAAAATGACAAATGATGGCCCAGAAAGAGGCCTGTGTTTATAAGTGGTATCAGTGGAACACAGATTGTATTTATCCTCTATGTCTGTTTTCCCGAGACAAAGACAGAATGGAGGAGGTGCAAAAGAATAGTGCATGGCCTACAATGCTAAAAACATTTACTAATCTAGCCCTTCTTAGAGTGAGGATGCAGATTCCCGTGTTACAATTTTAAAGGTATTTCATAGTCTTGTCAACATTCATACATGTTGCCTGCTATGTCACCTCAGTTATTCTTATGGGTGTTCTCATGGATTTTACATATATCATGGTATGTTATCCATGTACATTTCCTTATGGAAATCTTTAGTACATCTTAATTTGGACTCATAGGAGAGAGTTGTCATTATTATATTTCATGTGGCACCCAACATGAAACTGGGTAACGTCTTCCCTGACAAGGCTTGATGTTTCTTTTTAGTAGTGTTGGAGATGTAACCCAAGGTCTTGTGCATGCTAAGATGGTGCTCAGCCATTGAGCTACATCCCATCTCAAAGTTAAGATTATTTTAATACAATTTTTCTATAATGCATATAATTTTCAAGTTACAATGTTATGATTTCAGTAAATCTTTCAAAAGTTGATTACCTCTTTAGTTCTGATTGCAGAACATGATTAGCAAATCTGTTGATTTGCTTAACAATCAGTATGGCACACTGTGAAGTAGCTCTTGTTTCTCATTGTGATCACCTGACTGCTTGGGAGCTTCCCAGTATAGTGACATAGGTTCTGACCACCTATTACAAGGCTAGTGAAAGAGCAAAATGTGATATTTAAAGTGGTTCTGGATTCTGAGTAACATATCATCTTTCGGAAATTAAAAAAGAGTCATAAATTAAACCTTTACATGTTATAGGAAGTCTACAATAGTAACTTCATTTTGGGGAAAAAGGTATTTTTGACTTGCCTTGTATGTGAATTGATAGGTTTTAGTAAAAAGTTTTGGAAGCATGTTTGGGAATGAGTATTTGATCCTCAGTGTTACTCAGAGTGGAGGAGAAGAGGTGGGTAGGTGATAGAGTACCTTGGAAAGTATGTTCCATAGAAATGATGTGTCTCTATGTACCCACTAACTGAATACCACGAAAGACAGAGGTGGGCTGGCTTACTCTTAATATTTTTCTCGCTTTCTCATTTTGTAACATCATATATAGAGGATTTTTTAAACATGCAATTAAGCAGTTTTCCCCTTTCTCAGGTAGCCTCCAGTGCTGAAAACTATTAAAAATTAGCAATAGACAATTAAGTAACTACACAGATCAGTCTAAAACAACTTTGGGGTCTGAATCCATGCTTGGGGAGAATGCTGCTGAGACACTCACAAACCGAGGAATATAGCTCTGTAACTCTTCCTGCCTCAGGATGGTTTCCAGCTGAAGCCATACTTGGTGAATTTGAATGCCTCCAAGTGTAAAGATAATACTTATCCAGAAGCAGAGCTCTATGCCATTTCTTTCTTTTCCTGTTTGTATCTAGTGTTGCCTAGGAGAGAGTGGGATGGGGATCCTTTAGGCAGAAGGAATGGAATGGGAGGTGAATGAGTATATTAAAACTGGAAAAGTAACAAGCAAGTCGGAGCAGAGTAACAAGAAGGTGTGGGACAAGTCATTTTTATAAATACTGAAAGGTGAGAGAACAGTTTACTATCTAGAGACAAATTCTGAGACAAAAATCTCAGAAGATATGTGACTCTTAGAGGTCTCTGGAAGAACATTGGGAGCAGGAATGAGGAGACGCCATTTTGTTTATAAAAGCAAAGAGTGGAGGAGCACAGAAAAACTATCTGGAAGATAAATGAATTCATAGAAAAAATGTCCTGTGATGTGTTTAGAAGGAAAAAAAAATATACCCTGCCTGCCGAAGTGGAGAAAAACATTTTCATAAATGTAAACTTTGCAAATATCTTCAGATCAAACACACAACTGAGTAAAGATGAATGACCTGCAATTCAACTATAAACACTGAAGTTATGTCTACACACAAAAGTCAGCATGACTCAATTAGAAGGGAGCAAAGATTAAGTCAATAAAACAACCAATTCTCAAAGTGCCAAGTACCTGTTTTGCCTGTGAGTTTTTGCTTTCATTTGTTTTGGCATTTCATAGACATGGTCAGAAAATATTACAACAACAGAAACACCTCATTCAGGGATGCACTTTGGTGATGGGACAGCTGGGGTGAAGGGGAAGCCTGAAGTCTTTTCTTTACTATAATTCAGTTGCATGGATCCCCCTGATTCTTAAAATCTTTTGAGTAAGTTACCAGAGAACTCGATCAAATGAAGCTTTGTTTGCTTTTGTTAAAATGTGACTGAAGGGGCACAGATTGCTCAGTGGTTAGGAGCACTTATTTCTCTTGTAGGAACCTGGGTTGAGTTCTCAGTATTTCTAAGGTGGTCCATAACTCCAGTTTCAAGGGATGTCATACTCTCTTCTGACTTCTGTGGATATTAGGCACAGCCATGGTTGCACATACATACATGCATCCAAAACACCTTCATGTTTTAATAGCTAATGCTTTGTACATGTTTTACAAATAATAGCACATGACATAAATAAACCTAAAAGAATTTATACTATATAAAATGCTCGCAGAGATTGATCTTATGCCAAATGGTTTGAAAGTGTGGGCGGGCAGGACAAATTAGTTTTCTTTCTTGTATGCGGATATAATTGCTTTAGTTCAACCAAAGTGTTACTGAGAACTTGGCCATTATTTTGTTCTTTAAAAAAATTTTCCTCCCTAAAAATGTTTCTATATAATCAAACCCTAGTTCTCTTTTGACTGTTTGCCCAGGAAGATGAGTGCTAACCTACTTTGATTATGAGGAAACAAGTCCAGAGAAATATGTGGTCTGAGGCCTTGAGGAGGGAGAGGAATCACAAATCTTCATCCAGACCTTCAACATCCTTTTCTCGGATACCCTCACTGCTCTGAGCACATAATGGGCTTCCAATTTAAGTCTACTTACTTAAGTCTGTCTGTGGCAGACTGAACACACAAATGACAAGAGTGGGATGAGATAGAAATGAATGTTTGAATAGTTACAGAATATGCTTCTCTCATTTAACAATAGCCATAAGGACATTTTGGAATAAAAGAAAGATCGTATAAATATTATTATTTTGTACATGGAAAGGAAATTTGCTGTTGTTGTTGTTTGGTCTTTTAGAGACAAGGTTTCTCTGGCTGTCCTGGAACTCACTCTGTAGACCAGGGTGGCCTTGAACTCAGAGATCCACAATCTTCTGCCTCCCAAGTGCTGGGATTAAAGGTGTGTATCACAAATCCCATCAGCAAAGGAAATTCTTATTCAATGCATATGTATGCAATAAATTGTTATCACCTCTGTGTAGAACAATGTGGTTGTGTCTGGGAAAGTTAAAGCAATGCTTGTCTCTTGAACTCCACTTCTGAATATACAGTTGGCTACCTGTATCCACTGGTTTTCTACTTATGGATTAAACCAACCTTGGGGCAAAAATATTTGGCAAAAATTGTATCTACGCAGATTTTTTTCCTTGCCATTGCCCTATGGTTATAGAATCACAATTATTTGCAAAGTATCTACAAAGCATTCACTATTATAACTAATTTGAAAATGTAGGAATACAATGCATAGGTAATTCACGATTCTTACACCACCATATTCAAGAACTTGATTCTTCACAGACTTTGGAATCCTGGGGGAAGGGGGTGCTACCACCATTTATCATCCATGCTAAGGATGGACTGTTTACTTTAGAGAAATTCTTCCCTACTTTCATCAGAATGTTCATTGCAGTATTATTGGTGATAGAAGAAAATGGTAAAGAGCTTGCCTCACATGAGAATAGACAAATTGGTTCTGAGATGATCTTGTTCAATTAAAAAATAAATGAAGTAGGATAAATTATGCCAACAGATTTTGCTAGAATTGAACATTTAAATAGAAGAACCTTCAATGTTCCATGGACAATAATGATACATTAACATATTTTGATATGTTTTCTTCCTTGAAAGATGCAAAGGTTAGAGCTGAGTGTATACGGCCTTGGGGTTTATCCTTTCATCAGAGAATATCATGGCTGAGACATCCATTATTGTTTCCTATGTTGAAAAGCAAAATAATAACAGAAGATTGGGAACCTTTATAGTAGTTTTTGTTCACCTTATATAATTGTTGTCTCTAAAACATACTGTCTCACTCTGCTTACCTAGGCCTAGTCCTGGAAGCTTCCTGCTTCCACATAATATTATCTAGCCCTAGAATATTTTGGTCTCTGAGAATTAGTGCTGAATAAGCTCACCCTTTCTTTTTTCTTTCTGATCTCTGGTTGGCTAGTTCAACTCAGCTGGTCAAATTCCTCTCCAGGCTGACTGATTCAATCTTACTTCTTTCTCTCAGTGTCTCCTGAATTGGTCTGCTTGGCCTCATACTAACTCTAGAAATATGTTTTAATCTTTTGGCTCCTTTTCATCTTCAGGTTCATTCTGTCTTCACCTGTGTCTAGCTTCTTCCCTCTTTAACAAACTGCCTTCTCCCTTTATTCTGGTCTCTATTAAGTATCTTCCTGTTCCTTTCTCTTCTCGTGAGAGTTGGGCATACCATATTCTGTCAATTCTTTCTTTGATTCATCACTTTGTCTGCCTCTCAATTAGACATCACATTAAAACATGGGTACTTCCTTCTACAAACTAACGTTACCTTTATTGTTTGGGATTAAATGTGTGTGCTAAAGGCTGAGCCACATCACAACTAGATTTTTCCAGTAAATAATACAATAGTCTGCAACTGGAACTATGACTCTAAAAGTTTTTATTCAAATTGTGGCTAATGGTAAAGGAAAATTCTCATGAGGTCTTCCAAGAAAGAAAGAAAGAAAGAAAGGAAGGAAGGAAAGAAGGAAGGAAGGAAGGAAGGAAGGAAGGAAGGAAGGAAGAAGCCTCAAGTTGCTATGATAAGATAGCACTGACTTTTCGGATTAAACAATGGAAAATTATTTCTCATCATTCTGGAGCCTAGGAATCCAAGATTAAGATGTTAGCAGATTTGATTTCTGGTAAAGCTTTTTATCATGAGTTGCACATGGACACCTTCATTATGTTGCCTCACATAGGGTTGAGGGTGGAAAAGTGTGCATTCTGGTTTATTTTCTTTTAAGCATACACACCACAAATCTTATCATGCACACTTCACTCTAGGGATCTTACCTAATATTAATCATTTTCCAAAGTTCCAGTGTGCAAATACCATCACATGGGAGAGTATGGCAGAGCATTAACATATAAATTTGGGAGTAGGGACAAAAATGTTAAATCTAAAACAAACTCTTGAGGTTGACTTGTTCTAGTCTTACTTTACGGTAGTTAAATAATTCAATTAAGGACAAAATTGTTATGTTAAAAATATTTATCTATATGACCAGGCTGTTTCAGTTATAATCACACCAACACAATTGGATGGGTTACATTACAGTTATATATGTGATGACCTGACTTAAAATATAGGCTTCTAGGCACGTATGAATTCACTTTGGTAGCCCTTAGGGAAAGTCCTTAAGTTATTTATCATCTTCCAGAGAAGATTAAGTAGAAGAAAGAGAAATTTGTGATCATTCACTATCAAGATTCATATACCTGAAGCACAGAACACAAAAATAAACTTTAAAATATTCATCCTAGAAGATAATCCCCAAAGTAATGTTTTAAAATTACAGAGCCAAAGTATAAGAGGACTTCTCAAACTAGGCAGCTCTATGATGTTCTCAAATAAAGTATGACAGGATTTATTTATTAGATGATAATGGTTTTTGTGATGATTTTCTACATTATAACTACCAGTTGCTAAATCTATTAATCAAACACTATTTATAATAACCAGTACATTAGCAAAATTAACTCAATTTGATGACTGATTTGGCTTTACTAAAATCCTATGTTAGATTTATGTTTGAAAAGGAAAGAATTTAGTCCAACTCCATGCTTTGATTTTAATGAGAAAATAAAATGTAAAAAAAAAGTCTGTTTGCATTTGCACACTGTAGAAATGTTATTAATAAGTACAATAATTCTCTTCCGATAGTCCAAGATAATTAGAATTCATTTAAGCAAAATGAATCACCCTCAAATGTCAATGCTAATGGTAATTTTGCAAAATCTCTCTTGTTCTTTTGTATATAAAGTTAATACAGTAGAACCCTCTTTGGAATCTTATAATAGCAGGTATATAAGATAATAAATCTTGCAATAAACAGGGGATTATTATTTTGCAAATCAAATATTGTCTGTATAAAAGGACATTATACAAGAAAGCTTGCTACAATGAGCTAGATTGCTTTTGGATGCATGTAAACAAAAAGATGACTGCAAGTCTCTTAAACAGGAAGGATATCTTTGGTTTCATGTAGGATTTGCCTTTGTTTTCTACTACCATGCAACACATTATCACTGACATTTTATCTTTGAAGTGTATGTATTTGTTAGCTTACAACTTCTTTGTCTCAAGACTTCCAACATATCTTAGTAGATCCCCATGTCTCAGGGTTGAGATGAGGCTACAATCAAAGTGGAAGCCTGAGGTTAGGGTCTTATCTGAAGATTGGCCAGAGAAGGAAAGTGTTACTGAGGCACCCACTTTGGTTTCTGTTAGAATTTAGTCATTCAAGTGGCATCTGGCAAAAGCTGTCATTTTGTCACTGGAAGTTTGCTAGAATCTACTCTCAATTTCTTGCCACATGGGCTTCTCCAATATGCTAGCTTACTTTGTCAACCTCTGCAAGCTATGGAGACAATAGCAGAGTCAGCTATTGGAAGGGATGTCCTATCAAGTGGACTGTAGTTTACTTGTTAAAAGCATGTGTATAGACTAGCTCATATGCAAATGGAGTAGACAAGGCAATCAATATCAGGGTGTGGGGATCTTTGGTGTCACGTTAGAGTCAACATAGTACTGGCACAAACCCAGTTCAGTTTAGAGGTATACTAAGAATCCAGGTGTAGTCCACCTCTGTAATCTAGATCAGGGATATCTTGCTCGATACCAAGAGTGTCTCTGGTACTGTTGAGTGATGTGTGTGTGAAGACAAGGCTGTACTCATGGGAAGATAAGAGGGTATGCTTACCTGTGATATTTTAAAGAAACCCCTTTTCAAACATCCTCTTCTCGACTTCTCCTTAGGAGTCCTTTGTTAAAATCAGGTCATGTGGCCATATCAACACTACTGTGAATCTAAGAATGTAAGAATAAGAATGGGTTTTTTATACTCAGTAGAATGTATCTGTACACAGTGAAAAATAAGTGTGAATAGGACAGAGGTTGGGGATTTACTGTAGAGGAACAGAAATACAACACAACCACCAATAACTAAGGGATAGGCTTTTTTTTCCAGAAGCAATTGTCTATTTGACAGTTGACTTTTCTGATCTCTGACTCTATTCTTGCTTGAGGTGGTTACTGATATAGTCTCATATGATAATATTGAGTCTTTGTGTGACTCAAAGATTCCAACTTAGGTCCTGAAGCTTCTTGAAATTCTCTATCATTGTTATTATTTTCTTCCAATATTTACTACATAAAGTTATTATGGTACTTATAAAGTGCTTATGTGGTCAGATAGACACTAGTTGGGAAGATAGACTTGAACAGGAATGGGCATGGGATTAAGCAAGGTAGTGGGGAGTGAATGTAATCAGTGTACTATATGCAACTATGATATTGCCAAAATAAAAAAATACCCTTAGTCTAGGGCTGTGCATGTAGCTTAGTGGTAGAGTGCTTGTCTAGGATGTATATGAGCCTAAGTTTAATTTCTAATAGCATTTCTTATGTCTAAATCTTCATCTAAATCTATCTATCTATCTATCTATCTATCTATCTATCTATCTATCTATCTGCTTCATCAAGTAAGAAAGACTGGCAGACTTGCTCTATGGCTGGGCTGGGAGATGCCTTTAATCCTAGCACTTTAGAGGCAGAGGTGGGTGAATCTCTTTGAGTTTGAGAACAGCCTGGTCGACATAGTGATTTTCAGGACAGCCAGGTTTGTGTAGAGAGATTAAGTCTCAAAAAAGAAAAGTAAACAAAACAAAACAAAAGAGAAGAACAGAACAACAAAAAAGATGGGCTCTTTTATGGAGCATTAACTTATAAACATCGAAGTCAATCAATTTCTTCAGACATGCAAAGATAATCCGGATAATAAATATCAGTATGAGGGTTTTCAGAAACTGTTTCCAGGAAAGTATTCAAAGGATAGTGAGTTGGTTTAAGAAAGACAAAACAAAACAAGAAAACATCTCCCTGTTATTAGAACAGAAACTGTTTTCTTTGGTGCCTTGGTTTATGGTGCTTCCTGCTGTCCACCCTCCCCCCCAAGTTCTTCAAAGCCTTAAAACCAACTCCTCTAGCTGAACCTACTACTAGTCACAATAGTTTTAACTGATTGCAAGGTTTCAGTGTGACAGTGATCTGAGCAGACCTGCTCCTGTAAGCAGCCATACTGTGTTTTGTTCCTGAAGTTCTTTCCCATTTCCAGGAGGGATTTTATTACCTTCCCATCCTTTAACTTGCTCCTGGGAATCTAGGTGGAAAGGAATAAGCTAATATTTAATCTTTTCAAATGAATCTTACTTACTAGGTCCATTTGACACAATCTCCCAAACCTTGCTTCTATAATCCTCTTTAATTCTGTAATGTTCTACCCTGTGTTAGCCACAAGTTTGTAAAGCCTATCTAGGGAAACCAACCAACTGAGCCAAAATCATGTGATAACCCTAAATATTCTGATCAATTTGTGAGATTTTAAAGTGATATTCATGTGATAACCCTAAATATTCTGATCAATTTGTGAGTTTGAGGGAAGGGGGTGATTTTTTAAAAAGGTAGTTTCTTCCGTACATTGGTCCACAGTCTTGGTGAAGAAGAAGGATTTCCTACCTACCCAGGTTATCTGGCAACATCTAGAGATGGTTACAATTGTCACAGTGAAGGAAGTCAAGGGACATACTACCAGCATATGGTGGATCCACTACAAGGATGCTCAGGAATACTCTACAGTGCACAGTGTATAGTCATCCCTGCAACAAAAATGATTCAACTTCAAAAGTTCAGAAACATACATTTAGGAAATGCTATCTGTGAGCACAGGTGATGATATTATTCTTTGGAGCATGGACAACTTGCCAGTGACTTCCCTAATGAAGAAAATGAGCAATTATAATTAAATTAAGTGGGGAAGATAAAGTGGAGTCTATCAAGATGAACTGGAGCTTGTTGGGAAGAAGAACTTCAGTAGGAGAGGGATGAATACAAACTTGCTATCCAGTTTTGTATGGAAGATGCAAACTTTTCTGTCAATTCTTAGGACTTTCTATGAAATGTATTTTTATTTAAATGTACAATCCAAATCGTTCTAAATTTTCATACATTTGTCCTATTTTTCCACCATACAATTCTTTTGATTATTGTACCTAAATCTTACAGATGAGCAACCATGTACCAATTCATTTGGGATTCATAGAGTCTCAAGAATCTGCTCCCAACTTTCATATCCAAAGTCAATGGCAGTTGAGAACGTAAGCACAACCTACCAATAGATAACTGTTGACACTTGTCACCACTCTTGCTGGCCTTTTGCTGACATTATAACACAATGAATAATTTTTAACTTCTCTGTGCTTTCCTAAGGAAGCAACACTGTTTGCTATAGCCCTAGCCACTGGCAGATGGACTCACACCCAGGGATATTTAGGTATGGACACTTGTTACAACTCCTACTTGACTCTCAGCACCACTGTAACCTTGGTGGGTTTATCTTACTGACATAGTTACGTTTTTTTAAAAAGATTTATTTTTTTACTTTTTATGTAGTACGATTATACCTTCATACATGTATGGGCTCTATGTGCATGCAATACCCACAGAGACCAAAAGATGGTGTGGAATCCTCTAGAGTTGGAATTACAGATGGCTATGGTACAGTGTGGGCCCTGTGAGTCAAAAATGAGTTCTCTCTAAAAGCAGCAAGTGCTCCCAATCCACATGCCATCTCTACACCACCTCCTATATAATTTTGACAGATTTAAAGTACTGTTTAGAAGTATCCAGTTAGGAAAACTTATTTCCTATTACCAGGAAAGGCTCAAACCTAAGGGATCCATGACTATTATTCTTCCCAATAATTTTCACTTTTCATTGGCATGTTCATTCTTCAGAGACAATCAGAAAATTCTGTTCAATATCTGAACAAAAATGTTCCATGAATGTACAGACATATATATATCATGAGTTGTATTTTCTCTCTGATAATATACCTGTAAGTTAAACTTGGTAAGCTGTAGAAAGAGCTCTCATAATTCAGTGGCTGAAATAATAATGAGATTGTTTCTCTTTTGGAACCTGTCCTGCCTTGTGATCATGACCTGATGGCTTCAATCTCATGTCATAAAACATCTGACAGAACTTGAAGGTGTTAATCTTGCATTAAGGGAAAGAATTGGAGAAGAGTTTATGTATATATACAGGTTAGCTGAAGGAGGGGCTGGCAGTTAATCTATAAGAACACATTTTAGTGGATAGTTATCTTATTGTCTTATAGCCCTCAAATACCCAAATAAAACTACATTATACAAAAGTTTTCTTTGCCTTGAATATTGCCCTTGTTACTAGATACACCGATGTCTGCCACTTTAAAAGTAGCTATTTCAACTCTAGTGCAATGGTTGTGTATTCTTGACTCTTAGAAGGCAAATATATAAATATTTTTAAGTTGTGTTTTAGGACCCTTCAGTCTGTTTAACTTCTGGCTAAATGTTCACCATATATAGGACATGAACAATATGCATTCATGTCTTTTGACTTGCTGAATGGGGCTTCTTTATTTTAGTTATTATTTTTTCTAATATAGAAATTCAAGTCGAGATCCAGAATGTTTGATTTTCAATTCTCCTGAATTGTCTATTAAGGACTTGTTGATTTGTTCTGTTTATTGTTGCACTGTTAAATAACGAGGGCAGTTAAAATGATCCACTGCAACTTGTGTTCTGTTTTCCAAGAACTGGAGACAAGTCTAAATTCCTCTGCTGTCTGTTACTGGCTTGCTTTTACTCTGTTGACATTCCTCAGAAGAGGCGAGGAAGGGTGAAAAAAAATATGATGCCCATTTTACTTCTGACCTCTCAACTGTTTCATCCCTACTCTTCACTGTTATCTTTGGCATTACAATGTCAACATATTCTTTTTATAAAATGGCTAGGGTTTTTTGTCTGAAGCCTTGATGCTGTTGCACTATGAGTAGATCTTATTATCCACAATAAAGTCAACCTTGTGATTAAGTAACCCTGGTATGGATTCTTTCTACCTTTGTAAACTCCTTGAAAAGCAACAAGAAAATAGAGAGAGAGAGAAAAAACAGGAATAACTGAGCCATTTCAAAATTTGTGCACTTCAAAGGCCAGGGATAGCCTCAACTGTACTCTATATTTGCCAAAATCTCCACAGAATGCATCCCTGTACATCTTCTTTGTGGACAAACCACCAGTCCCTTGACTTGCTTAGTTGCCTCCTCTTGGAGCACAAATGCAACATATGTAAAAACAACACTCAACCTGTTATGTCAAATGCCCCCTCCTGGTTTTTATCCTCAGCAGCGCATCCATTCTTCCTGTCATCAGATGTCTAAACCATAGAGCTAGCTTGGAATTCTCTAAAGTGAGGATTGGCAAACTCTGACCCATGGGTCACATCTGATCCACACGCCTGCTATTTCAAATCAAGTTGCTTTGGAGAATAGTGGTGTCTATTTAAGTGGTCTCTATGGCTTATCTTGGACAGCAGCGACAGAATTTGGTGGCTTCTATAGAAACTGTCTAATGTACAACACTGAACATACTCAGCATCTGTTTCTTTCCACGCATCAGCCTGTGATTTCTGGTATAAAGAAGATCAAGTTCATTTTTTGTTCATATAAAATGCTGGGAGACTTTATCCCCTACCTTCATTTTTTTCTTTGATTATTCTTGCTGGCATATATATGAGATGACAGAACCACTCCCTCACTGGGCTCCAGCAGCTAGGCAGTTTTTTTCTGCTTTAAAGTCCTTTGGTACTTTGCTGCTGTCTGAATGTCAGAGGCTCTTCGTAGGTTTTCTTCCTGCTCTTCAATAGAAGCCAATCTTTGCTGTACAGGCTGAAAGTAAACACTTAGCTTAAAGACTTCCCCCAGCTTGGCATAGTTCAGATATATGACTCATTTAGTACTTCTTATAAATTGTCTGGGTAGTACTTATGTTTTACCATGCGTAAGCCCTGGATATTCTGAAGATTACAAAACATTGTACACAGAAATTATGTTGTATACTTTGCATTTGGGTTGAACTGGTCGAAGACATATGGAAAGTAGAGACTGTTGATAGGGCTAGGTAGAAAATGATTTTTCTATTAAAATGGAGTTTTTCATTAATATAACAACAACACGACAGCAACAACAACATCAATAATAATAAATGTTTTTTCAAGAGATTATTTTTCTGTGTAGCCCTGGATGTCCTGGAACTCACTCTATAGACTAAATTGGTTTCAAACTCAGAGATCCTCCTGCCTCTGGCTCTGAAGTGTTGGGATTAATAGTAGTTGACTAACATACTCCTCTAGACAATGACACCAGACCAATGGTGAGTACAAATAATTGTTTCATTTTAAAATTTTCATTGATTCTTGCGGAATTTCATGTATTTTGATCATTTTTCGCCCATTCTTTCTGGATCCACCCTCAGCTCCCTATCCACCCAACTTTGTGCCTCCTCTTTTTTTCTTTTTAAAGATAGTATTGTAGTTAAAAAACAAATAGCTCATTGATTCCATTTGAAGCAAGGCCTTGCTTTGTAGTCTACACTGAATTTTAGTTGTAGACATTCTTCTGTGTCAGCTGCTGGGGTGCTGGAATCACAGGGGTAAATCACTATATTTGGCTAAGGTTAGGAATTAATATGAATACATGACTATCATTTGGTCTCCATGCCATGCAGGGATTATCTACTTTTTCAGTAGTCTTTTTTTATACTAACATGACCCCATCCAAGATGGCAAAATTACATTTAGTTAGAATGTCATATATCTTTACACTATTTCAATCTGCCATAAGTCATTTAAGGTCCTTAGACTGACTTGTTCAGGAGAGGAAGGAAGGGACTCATGTACTTTCCCCCATGGGGAAATGCTGATTTATTTATCTATTGTATCTTTACTTTACTTGACTTGGCTCATTCACTGCTACATTACCAGAACAGAGCCTGCCTTACAATAGGCATTCAGAGATGAACAAACAATGAATGGAAAAGTAAATAACCAAACAGATGGCCAGATACATGAAAAAACTCAGGTATCTGTATTTTTGAAAGTAAATCTTAACATCTTTGATATTTTTATTCTTTTTGCCCTTGAACTCATTCAAGCTTCCATCTAAAATTGTCCCTGATTATTCAATGGCTGTTTTGAGTTCTCTACCTGACCTAGCATGACATCTAGACAAGTTTATTTTCAGGTCACTCTAACCCAGTCTCTCTTTTTTTTTCCTTGCAAGAGAATGGCCAAAACATCATTTTTCCTTATTAGGAAGCGTCTTGCGATTTTTGTGTAGAGCTTGCATTTCATGCCTTCCAGCTTTCTGCTACCATCCCCTGTGCAGATTTAATCCTATATCTGACAGAGATTGCTATAGGCTGCGATCAAAAGCAGCTGCTTCTTCTTAGGTTATCAAATGACATATCTGCTCAGTAAAGATTCTTCCACACATGAAAGGAAGAATTGTGGATTACTTCTGCAGTTGGTATGGATGAGTCAGAAAAAAAGAGACTATTAGACACTCAGAAGCTCGAGGGCCCAGTATTCTCCTTTCACAGTGTATTGAAAATATTGTGAGAAAAATCTCCCTGCAAACCTGAAAATTGGGCGGATGTAGCAGCTGGGCTCATTGCCCTCTCCAGTTGTCATAAGAAAAATGAGCAATGTGTGTCAAGGGAATACAAAATTACATTCATTTAGCACTTAGTAGAATTGGTTTAAAAAAATCACAGGAGATTGCAACCAAATACTGCACAGTTTTAAAGTTCATCCTAGTTATGTGTGTGGAAGTGAGACAAAAGTAGATGAGAACTCTCAAAATATGTTTATTCTATGACTAAGAATTGCCATGGGGGCTGAGAAGTGAGATGAACATTATGTAGGCTCAGAATATTTTGGGAAGTTAGATGACATTTCCTACAGTTTTACTTCTAATGCATTCAGCTGTTCACCTTTCTCAAAATACCTTGTGCCTGGCACACTTTTTGGAAGCAATTATTTTCTTTTCATCTCTGATAAATTCTCACTCATCCTGGGAAACCAGGCATGAAGAACGTCGTTTCTATGATATTTGCAATAGTTCTCCACTGAGTTTATTAAAGGACAATGGTTGTTCATTGGTCTATGTCTATAGGCTGCCATGCACTTTCAGCTAAGAATGATACATTTCATTGGCTTATACTTATGCTAATGCTATCAACTGTAGAGAATTTTGGGTGATTGTAGTGCTTAGACTGTGACCCATACAACTACATGCTTTCACTAGGAGTAGGCAGCCTACACCGGCACTTTGCAAATGGGTTAGTGATTGTAGAATTGTGTTGTTCTTAGACATATGTAGGATGAGTTCCTGCCTACTTGGCAGGGTCACACTGGGCAACTGATCTAATTTTTCCGAGCTTTTGCTTTCTCAAATATAAAATAACAATGAGAGACCCTCCTTAATATCTGTTTGCTGCTTTACTGAATGTTAATCATAACACTGCAAATGTACTGTTAAACAATTTTTTATAACAGTAAATAATCAGGATATTGTAGCTACATTTCAGAAATGGAATGGGCTTCAACAGAGAATGTTAGTTCCATTATGCTTTTTGAAATTTTGATCAAATAGACAATTTTTTATATCTTTATCTTTCTGCTTTTCTATTCCTTTCTTCTTGAGAAGCAATCTTACTCTGTAGTTCAGGATGACTTAAACTCAGTAGGTAGCCCAGGCTGGCTTCAATTTGAAAAATCTTCTGTCTCAGCTTCCAAAGTAAGGGATAGATTCTACTTTCTCTCATCTTTATCATCCTCCGTTTCCCTCACAATTCTTTCTCTCCTCTTTTGTTCTTTTCTGTCTTCCCTCATCCCGTTTATATTTTCCCCATCTCTTATTTTTTTATGGCTGCTGTACAGACCAGGACAAAGTTGACTCAGACCTCAGAGTCTTTCTAGAAGACATCAGTTCTCAAGTTAGGGCATACTGTCTTCTAGGATGCAATTCAAACAGCATCCAATAGCACAATATTAAATGTCTGTTTAGATAAGGCTGGGATAGCCCAGTCTCTCAGCTTTCCAACTTTAAGAAAAGTGGAACCAGATACTTCACAGATGTTATTTCAAACCATTATCCTAGGTGTCTTGTATGGTATGAATAATTATTTCCACTTGTAGATAAGGTATTCAAAATCAGTGTTGCCATTAGAATTAATATTATCCCATGAACAGTCTCTCCGCTCAATTTATTTCCTTGATATTTATTTTATCTGACTAGAGATGCCTTTCTTCTAGTCATGGATAATAATTATAACCAATAGAAACACCCATCTATATCGACAATGGCTCTGAAAGAAGTAGAACCGTTCCTGTCATAGCATCCAATTTGTTAAGCAATTTATTTGGTGGACTGTGATTAGCAGGCATCTCAGAATATTTTCAGTAGCAAACAGGAGAGTGATTATCAGGATCTTAAGTGAAAAAACCATCAGGTCATTTCACTGATCTATAGTTTTGTACACAGGGCTATTTTAGGTTGAGTTGGTGGCTTGGTGATATCAGGATAGTATATTATGATACATCTTGAGTTTGTGATCATGCTTACAGGAATTTGTGACTTCTCCAAGGCATAACTTCTCTCCCTTAGTGCCACAAAGAAGAAGGAAGGATAAAGGTGTCCTTCTTTCCACAGTGTGGTAGTTTAGATAAGAATGGCCCCTATAGGCTCAGATGCTTACTTGGAATCTAAGTGGTGGCCCAATTTGGGTAGTTTTAGAAGCTGTGACCTTGCTGGAGAAATTATATTATGGGAAGGTGACTTTGATGTTTCAAAGCCCTTCATTATTTTAAGTATGTTCTTTCTGCCTCATGTTTGGGGCTCAAAATGTGACTCGTAGGTTCTGCTCCAGCATCATGATCACCACTTTTTGCCAGGCCTCTATGTCATGACAAATTCATATCTATTTGGAACCATAGCCAATGTAAACCCTTTCTTCTATAAGTCTCCTTGGTCATGGTGCTTTATCGCAAAAAGAAAAGTAACTAATATCCATAGTACTCTTGTGTGTGTGTGTGTGTGTGTGTGTGTGTGTGTGTGTGTGTGTGAGAGAGAGAGAGAGAGAGAGAGAGAGAGAGAGAGAGAGAGAATAGATAGATCTGCACTGAATAAAATCTTAGTGTAGTTTTCTTTCTACTTCATTGGCCAGAAAAATAAATCACATGAAGGAGAAGTCACTGGTAAGGAATAATTCATTTCCCATGAGTGGGTGGAAGCCATCCTGACTCAGGTTGTGAAGCTAAAGGAAGGCTCAGCTTTTCCTGGGATCAAAAGTTGAAGTCTACTACATGAGTATATTAAATGTGTGATGCACAGGGTCAGAGAGGAAGCATGTGCAGATGGTTATTGATAAAGTAAGTCAGGGTTTTCTTCAGCTATTTGGATCACATGCTTATATCTCAGACCAGCTGAGCACAGTGCAATGAATTATCTTCAGTTATGTCCCAAGTGAAGATTTCATTTCTATGACTAGGATTAATTGAGCAGGTCTTGGTCAGGGAAAAGACAGAAACCATGTTAATAGTAAGGCTTCTACCAACTTGTTAATATGTACACAAACCACTTATGACATATGTTCCACAGGCCTTTTCAAACTTGTCTCTGACTGAGAACTACTAGCTCACAACACTGACCTCCTACAACTCTGGATTCTAAGTTTTCAGCTATCAACTGGAGAAAATACTTTCCACATTAGGGAAATTATGATCTTTCTGGAAACTTATCAGATAAGACACAATTCTTTTATTCTTTGTTACTTAGTGAATGAGTTTGTCATTTATATCTTCCCTCTGCTATGCTAGGGGAGAGAAAAGTACATTGGACATGTTAAGTTTCTGCTTTTACTCACATTTACTTGTTGTCTTAGTTACCTTTCTTTTGCTATGAAAACACTGCATATTACCAAAGCAACTTATAAAAGAAGGCATTTAATTAGTCTTATGGCTCTAGACTATTAAGAGTCCGTGATCACAGACCAAAAGGCTTGATAACAGGAACAGCTGACAGCTTATATCTCACAAGCAGGAGTCAGAGAACACACTTTGAAATCTCAAAGCCTGCCCCCAGTGACATACTTCCATCAACAAGGCTATACCACCTAATCCTTCCCAAACAGTTCCACCAGTTGGGTACCAAGTATTAAACTATATGAGCCTATGGGACCCATTTTCATTCAAACCACTACATCTATTATTCCCAGCTTTCTCCTCTTGAAATTGGGTGTGGAAACACAAATGTTTGATGTCTAGTTAACTTTGAATTCCGAAAGTCCAATATTTTTCAGTATAGATCTATCCTGTGTAATATTTAAGAAAGATACCATGAAAGTATTCCCGTTTTATCTGAAATTTAGATTTTAATTGGGTGTCATGTGGTTTGTTTGGCAACAGTGCTTAGAATGGAATGTGTTCTTTCTCTAGGGACTTCATTATGGAAATGCCTGCCATGACTAAATTCTGGAGTGTCCTGGTGTGCTGTTTAATTCTTCAACCACAGAATACTCACTCTGTGGCCTGATTAGCTTTTACCACTCACCACAGCCTCACAACTTGGTGTGTTTCCTTGACAGCACTGTAAACATTGCTGCTACTTCCCATGCTCCCCGTCTTTTCTGTTCTTAAGCTTTGTGTCTTTCTTTCACTATGTTGATCATATGATCTTAGTTTAAGATATGAAGCAATTGTCTGTGGGTATGCAAGTGTATAAGAAAAAAAAAAGTATTACTGTCCCTAAAAAGAAGCTCATGGAAATGGAATATCTGAGTAATCTAGCTTCAAAGGTTTCTAGGGAAGGAATTCTCCATCATTCCACAGTAGTCCTTCTTCTGACAGCCTCCAGCCAGGATAGGCATGAAAATATTAAAGGCAAGGGATATTTTTGTAAATAATAACCAATCACCCAGGGGATGTCTTAGTAGTTTGTATTTAAAATATTATTCACTCTTTAAAAGGATTTATTTTATGTGTATGAATGTTTTGCCTGTGTGGATGTACGTGCACCCTCCTTGTGCCTAGTGCCTGCAGAGGTCAGGAGAGGGCATGAGAGCCACTGGAACTGGAGTTATAGATAGTTGCAAGCCACTATGTTGGTGCTGGAAATCAACCCAGGTCTAATTATTCCCAGTTAAAAGTAGCAGCAAGTACTCTTAACTGCTGAGGTATCTCTCCAGTCTCTAATTTTTCATGTGTGTGTGTGTGTGTGTGTGTGTGTGTGTGTGTGTGTGAATCTTCAGAGGCCAGAAAAAGATGTCGGATATCCTGAAGCTGGAATTTCAGGAGGTTATAAGCTTCCTCATACATGTGTTGGAAACTGGACTCTGAAAAAGCATTACACACTCCTAACTGCTTATCTACCTCCCCAGCCCCAGTAGTTTCTACTTAAGACTAGAATACAAAAGTCAGCCTTCAAAAATCTTTTTTTCTTTTTCTTTTGTCTTAGTGAAATAAGTATTTCATTCTATTCTAGGTTGGTCCTGGACACATGATTCAATTGCCTCACCCACCCAAGGTCTAGGATTAGAAGTCTGAGCCTCATTGCTAAGCTCCAGGAGGATTTTTCTAAAATATTTTGATTATTAATATGCCTTAAAAGAATAGTTGGCTTTGAGTTGTTTGATTAAAATGAACCCCCATATAAGAAAAACAAGAGATTTGCTAATTGTGTGGCAGAAAGGATGTGGTTGACAAGTAACTAAGAAAATGACAACAAAGCTATGAGAGCAAGAATCATGGGAACCCAAAGCCATGCAAGGGAATCTAAGTCACTGTGTTATTTGTTTAGTGGCCCAGGGAGAAGGATGTGTGTGTGTGTGTGTGTGTGTGTGTGTACATACATGTGTGTAGGTACATATGCATGTCAGTGGGTGTGGGTGTGTAGGCCTGAAGTTGATGTCAGATGTCTTCCCCAATCACTCTCCACCTACTGAGGTAGGGTTTCTTGCTGAACCCAGAGCTCATCTCTTTTGGCTAGTCTGCTTAGCCAGCTTGCTCTGGAGATTACCTGTCTCTGTCTTCTGTGAGCTGCATGTATAAGTGGGCCACTATGTCCACCTAGAATTTCTGAAGGTGCTGGGGATTTGAACTTTCTTCCTCATGTTTCCACAGAATTTAATTTACCCACTGAATCATTTTCCCAGCCCCCAATTTAAATTATTATTTCAACATTGTTTTGGATTTATTATGATATAATTTACCTTTCATTTAATGTCTTTTCAGTGATGGACTGTAACTTGGCATTGTAAACTAAATAAACCCTTTCTTCTTGAAGTTGCTTTTAAATTGTCAGGATGTTTTATCATGCAACAAAAATGAAATTGGAGCAGTAAACATCCTGGTTTACCTCCTCATTTGGAGATTGTAAGTAGTGCTGCAGTGAACACAGAACTGTAGACATCTCTGTGATTATACGAAGTGCATTCCTGTTGGCTATATATTTCCAGTACTATGACAGCTGGTTTTGATGTTTGTATTTTTGCAGGACTAGAATGACTTAAGGACTATAGGACTATTACATGATTTAAGACATGCAAAGCATTTAGTTCATTGACTGCAACATGGTAGGTCCTCCAAAATTGTTAGGTTGTTAATTCTGATACAACTTTTACCTCAGAGATGCTTATGGAAAAATTCTTCATCTGATCTGGGTATTTTCATAAAAAGGAAGGAAGCTCTATGCCATTCAATACACATTTATAGATGTAATACCAAATAAAATATGAACCTGTCAACCTGGTAAATAGGTATGACATGTTATTAGTTTAGCTTATAGTTCTCATGTCAAAGATAGTGGCTTACAGATCCAGAAAGAACTCCCTAGAGTTAGGATTAGTGCCTGAATCATTTCTGAAGCACAGTTGAGTAGGCTAACAAATGAGAAACTTATGGGAGGAAGGATTGTTTCTTTTATGCAAATGTCCAAGGATCCTTGAGAGCAGGGGGCTGGTCCCCCTGCACTAAGAAAGCGTTCAGGGTGACTGAAGTGGTAGAGACAAAAGATTCAGAATACCAGAAGGGTTTGTGCAAGAGGTCTGGTGTACAACGATGTCAGCATTGTTTCTGGGCCTAGTGGAGAGTTTTGTGAGGACTTCAGATGGGAGAGGCATTCTTAAATCTGCATTTTAGAAATACCGCTGTGGCAGTGAGGTGGGGGATGGGTGGATAAAGAGGCAAGAAAGGGCAGAGAAATCACTTTTAGAGAGTTGCAGGAAGCAAAGGAAGAATTACATACACAACTTTTAGAAGTATGTTTCCTTTACCTTTCTTCGTGCCTCTAATTTAGTCTTCCCCAGCTTACTGTTCTTCTTTACCTGATCTAGCTACTTCCACTGTTAACAAATTTCAAAGTAAGGCTTTTTTTTTTTTTCAATTCAAATTGGAAGGCCAGTTAACTGGCAGATTTGATAATGCAAAGGGGCTCTGGTACATGGTTTCTTCCACCATAACATCTTTGCAATGATTTAAGAACCAAATAAATATATAGATTGACTCTGTATCAAATCATTAGAACCAAAGTTCACCTTTAGTAAGTTACATATGAGTAAGTCAAACCTTCATAGTAGGGCTGACTACATAATTGGCAGGATATATTGGGATACAGGAAGCAGAAAATGCTTTTTGAAAAACAGAATTCCAAGATGATCGTAATAACTGAAGATTCAACCAAGTGCAGATGTAAACAGAGGCCATTTGTACAGGTTTCCTGCACAGAGTGTGAGCCCTGAAAAGATTTTGGCATCTGTGAATTTCGAGATTATACCTTCTGTAGCATACCAAAGTTTAGTCAGGCTTTTATATTGTCAGATGCTTCCTAAACAACTGAATGGATACCATGACCGGTGGACCACAGGGATGCTACTTTCCAGAAATGAATATGCAACTTGGTGTCTCCAATATTATGTTTCTTTTGGGCTGTGTTCTGATGAGTTGAACTGGGTGGTTGCCCTTGTTTAGGTGGGTCCTCCCAAACACCATTCCACATTTTATGACGACTGCAACAATAAAATGCTATGTGAGATGCATTGCTTCTTGTGTGGCAAGCAATGTTTGTTCAAAAGCCTATGAGAAACTTTCTGAAATATACAGCCCTCAAGCTCAGGACCCTGCAAGTCAGATTAACTGTGACCACAGGGTACATGGGTTGTTATGAGTAACTCTGGGAGAAAGCCACATTTGTTTAAAGTGGGAAATGAGTGGATTCAAATACTCCTTAGACAACTGTGATGACCAGATTGCCATTTCAATAGCCCATTGCCTGCCTGAAGTGGTGTATGCACGAACATTTCTGCTAATAAACAGAAAATATTTGAGTTCCCAATTTAGACTCTTGTATTTAGCGAGTTCAAAGAATCTGAGCATCTACATCTCAGCAGGCTCTTGTTTTTGTTTCTTTGTGTCCTCAGAGGACTGGAGCTCCATGTCACTATACTCTCAGAAGAATTTATTTGTTGTTGGTAAAGGGTATTTTTAATAGTTAGCATCTTTGGAAAATCCAGGAAAATGACAAACTATGTATAAATGAACCCAGAATCTTATAATTCTCCATCTCACGTCTTCCTTCTTTGAATTCCATTTTTGTGAGATCATGCATACATCATGAAATTCACCAAAGTATACAGTTTGATGAATCTTTACAAATGTACCTTCTCAATACCCAGATTAGGGTGTTAAACATTTTCATCATCCTAGAAAGTACTCTTGTGTTCTCTTTCCATTAGTTACCCTACATAAAGGCTACCACCATTTTGGTTTCGAACTATATAGAATAGTAATGCCTGTTTCTGAAATCCTTCTAAATAGAATCATACTTTAAGTCCTCTTTTATTTATTCCCTATTCTTATATATGTGTATGAATATAGCCAGGTACATATCAGGGTGCATGCATGTAGATCTGAGGATAATTTTCTGTAGTCAATGTTCTTCTATCTGATGATTGAACTCAGGATTTTAGACTTGCACCACCTCCCTGGCCCTATATGTATTCTGCTTTTTTTGTTTGTTTGTTTATTATCTTTTGAAAATCATGCTTTTCCTTATTCTTGAGAATATCACACACAAATAAAGAAATTTGATCATAACCATCCTATACTGTTCTAACTTTCCCCATGCTTCACTCAGTGTTCTATTGCTGTGAAGAGACACCATGACCAAGGCAACTCTTACGAAATTTATATACATTTACATTTATAAAAATGTATATAAATTTACATTTATTTGGGGGTTTATTTACAGTTTCAGAAGTTTAGTCCATCATCATCATAGTGGAGAGGATGAGGGTATGCAGACCTAGAGGAGTAACTGAGAGCAATATTTCCTGATCTGAAGGCAGAAAAGGGGGGAGACAGAGAGACAGAGATAGAATCAAGACAGACAGAGTCAGAGACAGAGAGACAGAGACAGAGATAGCGATAAAGACTCTGAGCCTGGAATTTTTTTGAAAGCTCTAAGCCCACCCCCAGTGATAAACTTCCTCCAATTAGGTCATAAGTTCTCCAAGGCCAGACCTGTTTTCCTGTTATGGCTCCCTTGTGTAATTTCCAGGCTTTGGGCACAAATAAAATACCCATGAACAGTTTTTTGCATGTCTTTAGGTGGACAGTATGTTTGTTTCTCTTGGTATAAAGCTAGGAGTGAAATTACTGAGTCACTGGAAAGCTGTTTAAACTTTTAACTGCCAAAAAGCTTTCCATTAATGTAGAAGACTTCTAGTTGTTATAATTACATGTTGTTGTGATGCTTAAAAATCTATATTGGAATATGGTTGGTCCACAATAAAATATTTTGCTTTAACTGGCATTTTAAAGGGAATGCATATACACATATATGCATATATACATGCAAATACAATCAATGATATCAGAATTTTCATTATTACAAAGACTTTCCTCTCAGCTTATTAGTACCTGGTACCAGGAAACCATTGGTCTCCTTTCTGACCCATAGATTAGTGTTGCTTCTTCTAGAATTTATTATAATTAAAATCACATAGTATATGAACTTTTTCTCCTGGATTTTGTTAGATCTATGCTTCTTAAGATCCATGAATTTTCTATATAAAGTTTGTTTCTTTTATGTTGAGTTATACCTAGTCTCTCTCTCATATATCTATATCTATATCTATATCTATATCTATATCTATATCTATATCTATCTATATCTATATCTATACCTATTGATGAACATTTGTGTTTCTGGTAGTTATGAATATAATTTATGTTTAATTATTTTGGGGACATTTTCCATTTTCTTGGCTAAATAGCTAAACTTAAAATGGCCAGGTTCTACAATAAGTATATAAGTAATATTTTTGGTGATATATACATATATATGTATATGTTTGTGCGAGCAGGTATGTACACACCAAGGCAATCATTTGGAGGTCAGAAGACATCTTTTTCCATAAATATTTTCAATTTTATTATTATTTATTTTTATTTTTAATAAATATTTCACTAATTAAAAAAGCCTGGTTGCTTATTACCTAATTTTTAGTTGTAAGAATCCTATATATGCTAAGTATAATTCATATTTTAAGAGTTTTGTATAATTCATCATAGACTATGTTTTTATTTTTGAATGATACCTTCCAAAGATTATAAATTTTAAATTTGAGTCCAATTCACAGTATTTTCATTTATGCTTCTTTCTTTCTTTATTCTAAAACATCTTTTTCTGTCACAGATTGCAGATGCTTTCTTTAAAATGTTTTATTATTTAATTAATTCAATTTAGATCTATGATTCAGTTTTGAAGTTATTCTTATGTATGTTGTGAGGTAGGATTCTTCCCCCTTTAAAAAAAAACAATACATTGTTTCAGTGTCATATATGGAAGAATAATTTTTTTACAAAACATTTTCTTTTATTCATTTTATGTCTATGGTTGTTTTACTTGCATGTATGGTTGTGTACTACATCTGTCTGGTACTCACCAAGGCAAAATGAGGACAATGGATCCCCTAGGACTGGAGTTACAGATGCTTGTGAGCTCTGTGGGTAGTGGAAACTGAACCCAGGTTTCATGAAAGAGCAGCGTCTGCTCTTAACCACTGACCCATCTCTCCAGCCTCAAGGCTTTCTCAACTAAGTTACTTTTACACCATGGTTCAAATCAGTTGACTATTACAGTATTTGGTGGACTCTTTATTGTATTCCATTATTCCAGGTCTTATTTTTTATTTAAAAAAGTGTGTTATGTGCTTGTACACTTTTGCATATGAATGTATATGATTTCAGAGGTCAGAAGAGGGCCTAGAGTCCTCTGGAGCTGGGGTTACATAGTTGTAAGCTGTCTGACATTGGTGTTGAGAAACAAACTCAGGTCTTTCACAGGAGCAGTTGGTTCTCATAACCATTGAGCAATCTGTCCAGCTCCCATGTTCTAGGTATTTTTAAAATGTAAATATTGCCTTGTCTTGATTTGCTTCTGCTTCATAGTAAATATTGAATTCAGGCTTCTTCTGTTCTGTTTTCTTCTAGAATTGTTAAGTTTTAGCTCTTAAAACTATTATGATTAAAACTATTATTATTATGTTCATTTAAAAAGCTTTACATACACACACACACACATTTCCTTAAACCACATTATATTCACATTCCATGTTCCCATTTTCATAATTATATTTAGTTACGTTTAAAATGTACATTTATAATTCTGCTGTTTAGATTGAGTGAGCAATAGATGTGCCACTACAGATTCCCATGGGCACAGCCTTTTGGCTTGGGTAGTCGGGAAATACAACAGTAAAAGACCAAGCAGTAGCTATTGAAAGCTTTAAAAAGAATTCCTGAGGTCCCACAGGGACACATTCAAAAGTTATTCCATGGAAATAATATCAGTTCCGTGCCAAATTAAGCTTCAAGGATATGTTACCACTGTCTTCTTTTTGTCTTTTAAATAAAATAAAGGGAAGTGAAAATAGAAATAGCATGTAGAAGTCAATTGGTGAAGTTATCAATTAGCACTGACATGGAAGATTAATCACTAAAGATAATCTTGGAGACTATTCATTAGCAGAGTAGCATAGTATTCATTAATATGTTTGAAAGGCAAATTAGAAAAGCTAATTTCTTAGTTGATTGTCTTTTGACCTCTCTCCAGAAACAAATATGGGTATAATTTATCCTAGGTAAGAGAGTTTATCTGTCTAGTTTCATACAATGAACATGCTTTTCAAGATGCAAAATGTAAGATTTCTGACTATAGAAGAATGAGGAATATGAAGAAACAGGAAACCTTGAGGAAAATTACCAATAGATGTGATCTTTATGTCCTTGCAGATGACAGAAGACACAAGCAAATATGCCATAAAATTTTACAAAATCACAGTAACTTTATACTAAATATTTTCACTTTAATTTCACAAGTGTATTTTACTGTCTAAGAAAATGAGTATGTAGTTCCTTACATAAGCATGGAAATACTGAGCTGAGTGGGATATTGGTTCCCTATAAATCTGTAATCCCAACACTGAGATGTTGAAGGAGGATCAGAAGTTCAAGGACAGTCTCAACTACATAACTGGTTCAAGGCTAACCTCAGCTTTATGTGACCATCTCAAAGGAAAACAAATGAAATTAGGAGCTGGAAGAATATTAGAGAAGTGCCACCATGCAGAATATTTTCTCACTGTCCATCATTCCATTATTGGAGCATCAATGATTTGGGCCACTTACTGAATAAAGATTCAGACGGATAATATTCATTGGCTCTCTATGAGTTATGTAGACTTAAAGAAACCCCCATAGGCAAGAATCCAGTTGAACTAGAAGATTCAACCATTATATACTTCCTGGTATTTTGTAGAGGCAGACTATAGTGGGGGAAAACTTTTCCAAGTCTTTTTGGAGCAGTGCATGCCTGTCACTCATAGGGAAGCCTTATCAGAACTTGTAACAATTCTGTCAGCTATTTCTGTACTTTCAAAGCTACTTTCTTTTGGATTTAAGAACCAGAGAGTACATGTTGATCTTCATTGAGCTAAGAACCCCATAGAACAGTCTATGTCCCAGAAACTTTGATCTGTTGGATCAGTTGAATAGCAACAGGGAGTGTTGAGAAGGAAGCATCATCAGGACTGCTGTCCATGGAACCAAGTTAATTCGGAAGGTCAAACTGCTGATATTCTCCCCTTCATTAAACTACATCATTCAAGTTCTCTGTGGTTTTAGAATTTCATATGAGTATAGCATTTATATATTTTTTATCTATCTTTCTATTCCCTCCAACTCTTCCCCCCACCAACTTTCTCACAAACTAAAGACCTCCTCTATAATTATTGTTACATCATACTGAGGCCATGTAGTGTTGCTTGTATGTACATGTGTACTGACCAAGTGTACTGACCACTTGGAATGGGGTATCCTATCATGTGGATATCCACCCTTAGGGAGAACTCATTCTCTTTCTCTGTAGCCATTGACTGTCTGTTGCTCTTCATCCAGAAGTGGGGCCTTGTGAAATTTTCACAATCCACATTGGCGTGGTATGCAGGTCTTGTGAAGTAATCATATTGTTGAGATTTCAAGCAGTTTTAAATTATCTATAAGAGATAATTTTTTAATTTCTTTTTTTCATACTTTATTTACATTTCAAATATTTCCCCCTTACCAGATCTCCGCTTTGGAACCTCCCCATTCCCTCCCTCTCCTCCTGCCACTGTGGGGCTATTCCCCCAACCACCCACCCACCCACTCTCAACTTCCCTCCTTGGCATTTTCTTATACTGGGGGATCTAACACCCTCAGGCCCTAGGGCCTCTGCTCCCCCTGATGGCTAATAAGACCCTCCTCTGCCACATATGTGGCCAGCACCATGGGTCCCTCCATGTGTATTCTTTGGTTGGTGATCCAGTCTCCGGGAGCATCAAGGGGTCAGGCCAGTTGCCACTGTTGCTCCCTCCCTGGGGATGCAAACTCCCTCAGCTCCTCCAGTCCCTTTTCCAGCTCCTCCATCTGGGACCTCACACTCAGCCCTAAGGTTGCTCTGAAGTGACTCTTGGGTATTCCGAACTTTTGGGCTAATAACCACTTATCAGTGAGTGCATACCGTGTTCATTCTTTTGTGTCTGAGTTACCTCGCTCAGGATGATATTTTCAAGATCCATCCATTTGCCTGCGAATTTCATGAAGTCATTGTTCTTAATAGCTGAGTAGTATTCCGTTGTGTAAATGTACCACATTTTCTGTATCCATTCCTCTGTTGAGGGACATCTGGGTTGTTTCCAGTTTCTGGCTATTATAAACATGGCTGCTATGAACATAGTGGAACATGTGTCTTTATTACATGTTGGAACATCTTCTGGGTATATGCCCAGGAGTGGTATAGCTGGGTCCTCAGGTAGTATTATGTTCATTTTTCTGAGGGTCCACCAAACTGATTTCCAGAGAGGTTGTATCAGCTTGCATTCTCACCAGCAATGGAGGAGTGTTCCTCTTTCTCCACATCCTTGCCAACATCTGCTGTCACCTGAGTTTTTGATCTTAGCCATTTTGACTGGTGTGAGGTAGAATCTCAGGGTTGTTTTGATTTGAATTCCCTGATGACTTAGGCTGTTGAACATTTCTTTAGGTGCTTCTCAGCCGTTCGAAGAGATAATTTTTATGAAAGTAGTTTTCTTATGGTTTTATTTGTGGAGAGTCAATATTTTATTTCAAAAGCTTGAACTTGACCTTTTTTAAAAAAATTCTTCTCCCAGAAATCATCTTGGCTGATTCATATAAACTATTTTTTAAGGAGCTACTTTTTATACAGGGTTAAGGTAGGTCTTTATAGCTTTCTAACAATGGGAGAGCAGGATAAAGGTGATGGGATGAAAGGTCAGTGAAAAGATATGTTTATTATACCAAGAGAAATACAACTGTTAGCATATGAGAGGCTTAGTGAAAGCATTCTTCAAGTTCAGAGCTAGAGATACTACCTTTCTTTAGCATGGATCAGGAAAAGCTCAGTGCCGCAAGACACATCTGAGCTGGTTCTTGACAGATGGACAGTGACCAGTTGTTTTTACAGAGAATGAAGAGGAGCTATGCTTTTTGCATGAATTCATAGGAGTTGTTGAGTGTATTCGGAAGTTTTATTCATAGATACAGACTTTTACTGTCAAACATGGCACTCACTGACTCCATGTGACAGCTGATCATTGAATTACAACTATTGAACTGATTTTAGTTATATGTAAGTGTAATAAAGAAAAATTTAAATGTGGAAATTTAAACTATGTTCCCTTTTGAAAAAGTATTGACTATGGTATCTATGTTTTCAAGTATACATTTTGTGAAATCAAAGTCAAGGTCATGTATTTCTAGATTTTTTTTATTAGCCAAAAGGCCAAGAAAGATGAGATGAAGTATTTCAAATGAAAATGTATTACCTCAGTTGAAATATGCTGTAGCAATATAAAATATATTTTCAATGAGTAGTTTTCTTACACTGATTTTATGTCAAAATGATACTATTTGGGATATTTGAATGAAATGAAATAAACACCTACTTATTTTACATTTTCACATTGGCTGTAGAAACATTTCAGATTATATGTGTGGCTTGTATCATACTTCTATTGGACAGGGATACCCTAGAGACAAACTTGAAACCTACAGTGAGGCTGGCTTGGGAAAATGTTGCTAGCTATTTAATTTCTCTCAGCTAAAGATTGCTTATTTCCTATGTATCTTACTTCATCCTGGCATCGATAAGACAATTTTGGAATTGCATGCAAAGATCATGTTATCTCAGTAACAAATAGCTTAATAACTACATTTTTATACTTATATTTTATACACCGAAACAACTATGTATAAAAGAGGCAGAGACCATATATCTGGCTAACTTATACAGCAATAATTAGCAAAGGTGGTTGTAAGGATGACAGTTCTAAGCATTGGTGAACTCTAAAGATGGTTATGTGGTGTACTGGCGAAGAAGATTGAGAAAGAGGGCAGGTGAGTGGTAGGAGTACTGAAGCCAAGGAATTGGTCTAGGCTTGGCATTCTGTTCTAACCGCGCTGTGTTCTCACAGACAGACTTCAGACGTGAAGGCCTCTTCAGCAGCTGCACAATCACATATCTGTAAGAGATGGCTGCTCGAGTTCTTTTTCAGCCAAGTTTTTCTTTTTCTTTTTTTTTTTTTTCCTCAGAAGGAGGATTCATAGGAAGAAATGGAAGGGAAATTGCCCGTAAATGTTGGTGTTTTTCTGTACACAATCCTTTTTGTGGTTAAAGTAAAAGGGGCAATTTTCTAAAGAGAAGTCTAAGGAACTCCTAAAGAAATATTAAAGAAAATGAACAGTAGATAAAGGGAGAAACAGAATTGGGAAAGAGACTGGAAAATTCTTTGGCTTTGCAGTCGAACTTGTTTGGCAATTACTGAAGATAAGAAATGAGGTGGCTTTGGCCAAGAATCGTTCATTTTATAAACAGGTAAGAACATCCTGTGCCTTTTCCTCTCTAATTATAGTTCGTGGGTATTTGTTTGAGGTTTAGGATATCTGTTTCTTTGCCTTTTGATATGTTGTGATGTGTACATTTTTTTTTTTTACTTATGATTTAGTTTCTATTTTCATGTCTGTGTGCTTTAGACTCACAGTAAAATTAATCCCATGATCTTAATGTGCTGAACAGGAAAAGCTCAGCAAGATGCATTAGTATTGGCTACATAGCAATTTGTTTTAAAATAAAGAGAACTTAATACTTCCTGCTGACTTGGAGCTTTGCAAATACCTGCTTTGGAATGAAATTTGCTCCTCTTCATGGAACATACCTTTCTCATCCAGGGCATTGTATGGTCCAAGATGGCTGTTGCTATGACAGCCATCCCAGCCATATTAGAGGCAATGGAGAAAATAACAGTTCTGATGGATTTCTGAGAAGCTCCCTTAAAGGTTCAGCATAGGAGACTTTCCAGAAATGCACTCACATCGTTGCTCATGATCTACTGACCAGAACCATTAGCTGGGTGTGTTGAATAGTTTTATGTCAACTCAAAACAATTAAAGTCATCTGAGAGGAGGGAACCTTAACTAAGAAGAAAGATGCCTCTGGCCCTCTCTTGTCTCTATACAAGCTTTCCTCTCTCTTCTCCCTTCCATCTGCCTCCCCCCCCCCATGGTGTCTTCCCTGGAACCAGTATTGGAGCCAATAAACAACACCCCCCACCAAGAGCAACTTCCCAATAAACTTTATATATATATATATATATATATATATATATATATATATATATTCACACTGGAGGCAAAGTTTTAGAATCAGGAGGGCCCATCATTGTGGGTGGTGCCATCACGGGACTGGTGGCCCTGTGTTCTATAAGAAAGCAGGCTGAGCAAGCCACGAGGAGCAAGTCCATAAACAGAACTCCTTTATGGCCATGCATCAGCCTCTGCCTCCAGGTTCCTATCTTGTTTGAGTTCCTGTCCTGACTTCCTTCAACAACAGACCATCATGTGGACATGCAAACCAAATAAACACTTTCCTCCCCAAATTGCTTTTGATCATGGCTTTTAATCAAAATGAATATACATTGGTTAAACATTTCTTCCCCAAATAACACTGGGATTCTCTGACCATGGAAAAAATAAGCTCTGTGAACAAGTAATAGTACTATATAAATGCACTTATAGCTGATCTCCCTGAATACATACTCTGCCCACATCACTACTTGCCATTTTATTTTCCTGAGCAACTGCTAAACAGCAATTTGATGTCACACAATTTTGGTACTGGAAGCTTTATTTGGAGGCAAAAAATGGCCAGTTGAGACTCTGCCTTATTAGTGATCTCATTTAGATCGCCTTCATATATGTATATGTTATAGTATGTTTCTACTGTATTAAGTTGCCATACTATTCCAAAAATGTCTTAATTTTATGCCTCTCTCTGTATTCCCTCCCACAAGCTACTCTCCTCTTCCAACTTGATTTTCCCATTCCAGACTCTGCATGACATCCATAACTATCTATTCCATTTCCCATTCTTAAGACCTATCTTTTCCATCTAGTTCCTTACTATATACCTACTCTATGTGGTTCCAAGGATTTCATCTTGATTGTCATTGACTTAATAGCTAATATTCACATATAAGTGAATGCATACCCTAGTTTTTATTTGAAGTCTGGGATGCCTTACTCAGATGATTTTTTTTTTCTGGCTACATCCATTAACCTTCAAATTTTATAACATAATTTTAAAGGGCTGAATAACATTCCATTGTGTAGATGTACCACATTTAGGGTTTTTTTTTCCAGTTTCTGGCTATTATTAAAAAAAAAAAAAAAAGGAGTGAACCTTGTTGAGCAAGTATCCGTTGGACATATGCCTAGGAGTGGTGTAGCTGGGTCTTCAGGTAGATCAAGTCCTAATTTTCAGGTAAATCACCATATGATTTCCAAAGTGACTGTACAAGTTTGCATTGAGCCATGATTTGTATTATTGATCTTAGCCATACTGACAGACAAAACGTGGAATCTCAGAGTCATTTTGACTTGATTTGCAGTTCCCTGATGGATGTTTCTCATCCATTTGAGTTTCACTTACTTAGAAGTCTGTCTTTAGATCTGTACTCCATTTTTTTTAAAATAGACTACTTGGTTTCTTTTTTTTAATATCTAGTTTCTTGGGTTTATACATTTTGCTGATAAGCCCTCTGTCAGATGTATAATTTGTGAAAACCTTTTCCAGTTCTGTAAGCTGCCATTTTGTCCTATTGAAGATGTCTTTTGCCTTATAGAAGCTCTTCAGTTTCATGAGGTCTCACTTATTAATTGCTAATCTTAGGGCCTGCATTAATGCTGATGACAAAGCAGAAGAAATCAGTGGAAGAACCATCATATACATTGCCAGGGGCTTCAATTCTGCACTGTCTATGTTGTTTCAGTCATCCAGACCTTACTGGAAGTACCTAGGAGAGTCTAACAAAGCACTCATAGGAGTTGAACTTTGGCTGGTGATTACCAAAAAATTTTGTTGAAATCTGGAAGGAAACCTATCTCTAATCCTGTACAAAATTAAAATCTATCAAAAAATTTTAATTTAAGTCCTGAAATACAGGAATGATTCAAGCAAAACATAAGGGATAAACTGCAAGAAAACTGTAGGCACAGACAAAGGCGTTCTGAAAAGAACTCCAGTAGCTATACCAGGATTTATGAATGATATTACATGAAGTTAACATGTTTCTGCACAAAAAGTGAAACAATCAACAAGGGAATTGAAAGCGTACAGAAGGGGAGGCAATCTTTATATCTGACACAGGTTAATATCCAGAATATAGAAAGTAAAATCCTAGTTACCCAAAAAAATAAGGTCAATAAGTGTGGTAATGAAATGAACAATTTCTAAGAAGTGAAGTACTAACAGACAAGAACATATGAAAACTATGTAATATCCTGAACTATCTGAGGACTACAAATTAAAACTAGTTTGCTATTTAATCTTAGCCATAGTCAGAATGCCTATCATTATGTAAATAAATAACAAATTCTGGTGACAGGAAAGAAGAACACGTATTTACAGTTGGAAGGAGTGTAAATTAGTTCAGACACTGTGGATATCAGCATGGAGGTTTCTCTAAACAATGGAAACTGGAGCCATCATATGATCCATCTATATCATTCCTGACCTGAAGGACTTCAAATCAGCATGCCATAGAGATACTTGTATATCCATGCTTAATATAATATTCTTTACAATAGCCAAGATTCAGTACCACCTTATGTGTCCATCAGCAAATGAATGGATAGAGAAAATGCATTATGTATGCACAATGGCATTTTATACAGGCATACAGAAGAATGAAATTGTGCCATTTTCTGGTAAATTGGCAAAACTGGGCATTATGAGTATTATTATATTAATCAAAGTAAATCAGATTCAGAATGACAAACTACATATTTTCTCTCATTTATGAGAACTTGATATATATATATATATATATATATATATATATATATATATATATATACACACACATATATGTGTGTGTGTGTGTGTGTGTGTGTGTGTTAAAATCAGAAATGAGATTGTCTAGGGGGAAGAAAGGGACCAAGTAGAAGAGATAAAAATGGGAGAGTATAAGATGGCAAATATGGTTAAAGTACACACATTTGAATAAAAATGTCTTAATGAAATCCATTGCTATGTACAGTGACTATACATCAGTCAAAATGTAAAACTTGGGGGTAAATGCATTATAGAGCTCTTACTACACAGTTTGCAAACATGAATCCTATATAATTACAAACTTTGTACTTCATTTGAGACCTGGGAGATCAGAATGCCATCTCATATCTCATTAGAGAAACCCAATTGATCCATTTGTACTAAATCATCAAGCAGCATAGCTGTAGTGTTTTCGTCTTGATTGATTCACTACACTACAAAATCACACATTCATCTTGTGTCGGTCTTTTAGCATTGCTGAAATAAAATTTGAAAGTGATTTCAGATGGTTGGGAAGAAGGAAACACAAGGGCACCATTGTCCCGCGCTACGGTCTCGCCAGCAAGAACGACGCGGCACACATAGGATCCTTCTGCAGTAAAAGCTTTAATGCATCTTGAGAGGGAGAGCATAAGCTTGCCACGAGTGGAGACTCAGAACAATAGAATACTCGCCCTTTATATGGGTCACAGCGCTTGCCTGGGACATGGAGCTTCCCCATTGGCTCCCGCACACCAGGCCAGATGCCGCCACGAGAGAGGCTGAGACTCTGAGGTGGAAAATTACCTGGTGCATGCGCACTAGCCTGTTTACAACTTGTCCTCGGCCAGATGTAGGCGCTATCTTGTAATGGCGGATGTGGGTGCTCAGGCGGCTCCCAACACACCATTACTACTCCGAACAAATAAAGCAAAGGTCATTTTCCCACATCATCCTGAGGCTTGATGTTAATCTGGGACAAACACAGTTGGATATTTTTTTTATGAAGAAAGCATTGCTGTGCTTGGTGGAGAGTTGCAGCAGCTCCCTTTGACCCGGATATGACTCAGTTCAGGTCACATCCCTTGGCTTCAAAACTCAGAAAGAATTGAATGTGTGCAATTTTACACATTGGGGTGTCTTTAAAAACAACCTTTTTCTAAAAGCACAAGAAGGAAATGTTTAATTTACCATGTGCTAAAAGGCCAGGAGACAGCTACTTTTGGTATGACCCTAGTCCCTTTTGTGTGTCATAAATAATAGATTTTAAGGAAAATAGTCACCCTAAATTAAGAAAGCAGCTTTGTGTTAATTTCCTTCCTTGCAAGTTGGCAATTGAATAGAGAAAATATTTTGACACCTAGAGATGTTAATGTCCCACCTCCTGCCTCCCTCCTGGCCCTGAGTTGTTCTCTGTCTAAAAGGTGTCTTTTCTGGCACTTTCTGGTTAGACCTGATCTACTTATCTTTGACACGGGTTTCTGGTTCTTGTCCAAGAGAGTCTGCATTAAGGAGGCTTTGGTGGCTGCAGGAATCTAAACTCCAATCACATCCCTCACCTATGAAACAGGAATGTTTTTTTTTTCTTGATAAGGTTCTGCTGAGCTGTCCTGTACACAAGGTAATTTGTTTGTTTCATCATCCTTGAAATGTACTTTCAAAGCCTGCCTGTGATATTAAAGAAGTACTCTGTACTTTGGAAAGGTCTAGGCAAAGAGCAAGTTTGCCCACCCTATCACCTCATTAATATAGCAGCCATTTTGTAAGCAAGGCATCTTTAAGCTGCTGCTATGTGCCTAGAAAATGTGCTATTCATTCAGGATATAGATGTAGAATACACAAGTATGCCCTGAATTCACCCAGGTAATAGACAAAGAACAGCCCAGACTGTACTTTCTGTCTCTCTCATTTCATGACCATGACCACTCTATTTCTCCAATGTTTTTTTTTTTCTTTCTGTAACTCTTATACTTACTCCAGCTATTCCACTTGAGATTTTACTCTTCCTAAAAGTCTGATGCCTAGTAACTGGGAAAATTTCCACATGGCAGTCTCCTCTCTGTGTATTTCCTGACCCACATGCATGAGATTGGATCATTTGATTGGTTTTGTAGCACAGTGTCTAAAAAGCAGCTATGTATATTACTCTTGGCCAAGGTAGTAAATGACACTCCAGCTTTGTTTAAGTACTCTATGAGACATCTCAATTTGGATGTGTTCTCTATAAGTGACAGTGCCTGGGCAAATAAAAGAAGCAGAACCCCTTCCTCAGATCTCGTTAAAATCTGCAGCAACACTAAATAATATTTCCATTGTATGAAGCCTCCAAAGTTTCACTGCCAAGGATCTATCACCACTGTAGAACTTAACTGACTTTGATTAAACAATCTAATACTAGTAGAAACTATTACCTCCATTTTAGAAATGATGTCACTGAGACATATAGAAGTAATGACTTACTGATAACTACATAGCTGGTGAGAATAAGCATTGAAAGTCAAGCTCAGATAACCTAGCTCTTATGATTGCATTCTCACCCCATGGTAAGTTGCATGGGAAACACAGATGGGAAGCATGTAAAATAATTAGATTAGTACAAAGGAAGTACAGTGAAAATTTTCAGCATGGGGAATCTTCTCTGTGGTGATAAATACAGCACAATCTCAACGAAAGTTTGTAGAATATTCAGTTTCCATGGTTAAACAACAGAGTACAACAGTCAATAGATTAAAATGACATGCATGTGTTTTTCCATAGTTTCTTGGTCAGAAATTCAGGCACACCTAACTGGATTCCCCACTTAGAATTTTAGAAGAGCACAAAGATGGCATCATTGAAGACTTGAGCTCAGCATTCTTTTGCAAGAATTAAAATGTTAGCTGAATTTAGTCCTTTGCCATTGTAGAACTTAAGTTAATGCCCCCTTTCCTAAGATCCCCTTTCTTACAAGCTATGTGCTATGGATTTGCTAAGCCTCTAGATGACCTCAGTGTTCATTGTCATATGGCCATGTCACAGTTTCTCTCCCAGTATAGAAATTTACTTCTCTAGATCTAGTAGGAGACTCTCTCAGGTCAACTGCCGATTTTGGATAATATGACATCATCATGGGAATAGCATTCCATAACTTTGGCCATATAAGGTATCTCAGTTAAGGGAGAGTCTGTCCTGTTTATTCCAAGATTATCAAAATTGTAGAAAAGAGATAATAACAGTATATAAAGGGTGGGGGTCTTGTGGGTCATTTTATAATTCTACTCACCACAACCAGTGAATAAAGTTGTTATACCTTGTCCTTAGTCAAATTCATTAAATACTCACTCAATCAATGTAGAACAGATTTGAAGTCTCTGGAGGGAATAATTGAATATTCTATATAAGTCATGTGTCAAGGAATAATGAGGAACTAAAGAAAAATCACAAAAATTTTGGTTACCATGAACTGGGAAAGTGGTTAAATATAAACAGATGTGCAGGTTGAAATTAGGTATTATGGTAATTCCTAGTTGTTCTATTTGGGGTTACTTGGCATATTTGAGGTCTTTTGTACCTCTATCTGAAATTCTTTTTCTACTTCTGTGAGGATTGTCACTGGATTTTTTATGGGGGAATCACTTAGAATATGCAGATCACTTTAGATAATATAGCCATTTCCGTAGTATTAATTCTGCCATTTATGAACATGGAACGTCTCGATATTCTAGTGTCTCCTTTGGTGTTTCAAAGTTTTTATTCCATAGGTCTTTGGTTCTTTAGTTAGGTTTATTCTTATGGGTTTTACTTTTTGAAGCTCTTGGGAATGTGGTTGTTTACCTGATTACTTTTTCAGCATTTTCATTATTAGTACATAGAAAAGTTACTGATTTTTGGTTATAGTAGCTCAAGAGAAGACACTAGAACAAAAGATTCAAAAACAAACCCACACCAGTAGAACTATTTGATTTTATGAAGGTATGAAAAACGTATGTTAGAGAAAAGACAACCTTTTTTAACCAATGGTGTTGAGAAAACTGAATACACACATTCTAAAGAATGAAAGTAAATATCCAGTTCTTACTTTATACAAAAAATCACATCAAAATGAATCAATGACTTTAACATTAGGCCTGAAACTTGAAAATGGCTCCAGGAAGACATATAGAAGCACTCCAAGATATAGGGACAGGCAAGAAATCTCTGGAAATATTTCTACCAGCTAGGAAAATAAGAATTTATAGATGTGGTTGCATGAAACTAAAAGGTTTTGAACAGTAAATGAAGCAAAGAGAGTAAAGAGGCAGCCTACAAAATGGAAGAAAAATTTATTAGGTATATGACTGACAAGAGATGAATATATAGAATATGTGAAGAATCCAATCCACAAAAATACAAATAATTCAGTCAATAAATGAGCAAAGGAAATGAACAGAGGGTCATAATATGAAAATGTGATCAATATAATCAGCTACCAGGGAAATATAGCCCTAAACTTCTTTAAGATTACCTCTCAACTTAGCCAATCATCAACAAATCAAGCAATCAGTCAATCAATCAAGAAAGCAAGCAAGCAAGGAAACAAGCAATCAGATCAAAACAAAATGCTAGTGAGGATGGGGACAGAGGAAGAATTCTGCATGCCCCTGTTAGAAATGCAACATTCTACGGCCACTGGTATGAAGGCATCTCAGAAACCTAAAACTAGACAGGAAGTAGAACAAAATCCTGTCATCTATAGGGAAATAGAAGGAACTGGAGATAATCATTTCAAGGGAAGTAAGTCATACCTAAGAATAAAAATACTATATTTTCTCTTGTATGGAGAATCTAGATTTAAATATAAAAATATATTACGTGAGAACAGAAGGGAGAATCTGAAGGAAGAGGTCAAAGGGAGGTGACAGAGGATACATGGGGGAAGAAAACAACATTGAAAGTTTTATCCCATTTGTAGAATCTAGATGATTTATACAAGCATGCATGTGTGTACACATATATGTGACATGAAATCAGAAGAGGAATAATTTAGAGAAGAGAATGGAGACCAGTGAGGTGAGATTGGAGAGTGTACAATGATGAGTGTGAAAATCTTACAATGAAACCAATTATTTTACATGCTACCCCCCAGTAACCAATAATTAAAGCAGGAAGACAAATTTCGCATGTAATTTCTTTAACACATACAACATAAACACTAATGGGTGGATTATTTACTAATTATTCTTTACTTCCATTTTACCTTTCAAAAAAACAAGATAGTACATATCACAAAATGTCATTGAAATTCAATTTAATTAATATCCAATACACTTAGGGTCTGGAGAGATGTATCCATAGTTAGGAGGATATGCTGCTTTCCCAGCTAACCCAAGTGCAGTTCCCAGCACACATGTTAATTGGCTCACAACAATCTCTAACTTCAGCTCCAGATCCAGGGGATGACATCTCTGGTCTGCACAGGCACCTGCACTCATGTGGACACATACACATGCAGACACATATACTTACATAGAACTTAAATTAATAAAATTAAATCATAAAAAATAAACTTAAATGACACTTGACACATTCTTCTTTTTATGGACAGTGCATTTAACTCAAATTATAAAGCAAATTTGCACATGGCTAGTTGTAGATAACGTGTGTGGAACTACATTGGTATCTCTTTCTGTTGCACTCTCCCCTCTCCCACACATCTGTGTTCCAATGTCCATCTTCTCTTTGAGTTGATTTTGGGTGAACCTTATTCCGTATGTTTTATTTGATCTTGCTTTGCACATAATATGTTTTCCCTTTTTTTCAAATTGAAGGACTATGGTAATCTCTGTTGAAAGGGTATCATTTTTCCCACAACTCAGATAGCTATTGGCTTTATCTAATTATTTATTTATGTAAGCAATAATGTCTTTTAAAATTAGATATGTACTTTGTTGTTTCATGCATTAATGCTATTGACCCATAATAGACTCTACTATACTGCAATTTGAAGTTTTATGTAGACTGGGAAATTAAAAATATCATAATTGACTTTACCATTATATTTACTTTATTGTAATGGCAACAAATCGAACCCACAGTAACTGCCAGATATTTCTATGTCTTTTTAAATTTCAACCTCACAGAGACCTACTCTGATGACTTCATTTGATGCCATTTGTCCTGACTCTCTTCATCCCACTTCCTCCTGATGCTTCACCATCTTACTCCGCCTTTCATTTTCCCTTAGTATTTATCACTGTCTGACTTCCAAAATATTTACATATCATTTACTCTTGATTATTTATTTCCTTTTTTCATCACATAACCTCTGTGGGACTAGGAATTGTTATGTAATATTGTTTTGGTTGTATTTTGGACTCATAAAGTATAAGGCATAACCAACGCTCAGTAAATCCTTGCTTAAAGAAAGACATCTCTACCTATGGCATAGTAGTTTTATATATACAGCCATACATAACCCTTACAATAAAATCATGAGATGTAGATAGCATCACTATCATTTAATGAAGAAATCAAATTTTAAGAGGTGTTGTAGCTTTCCAACGATACATAGATAGTTGAAATCACTCCAAAACACAGTTTTGTCTCTAGGTTGCTATATGGGGCCTTCCAAAGGCAGATGTGCTGAACCAGGCATTATTGCCTAGCACTGGTAACCCACAAGCAATTTTTATGTTTACGCACATTGAGTTTTTGATTCATTGGCTTATGCCAAGCCGATTCCTTATTTTTGCCCTGTTGCATTTCAAAGTATGAGAGTGGCAGGCTGCCGAGGCATATTTCTGAAGAATGAGCTCATTTCCTGGCCTGCAGCCTTGCTAAAGTCTTCAGTAAATCTGTCGAATCTATTGCAGAAGGTTGGACACCATCACGTTTATGGTTATCTTGTTTTAAGCCAAGTAGGAAACCAGAAGAATCAAGATTTGAGTCATTGGAATAACACTGAATCAGGAACCATTCTGTTAGAGAAAAGATTGTGTTTACTTTTTGTTAACATTTTTATATTAAAATTTATTTATCTTATTTATTTATTTGTATGTGTGTATGTCTATGTGTGTCTGGGGGTATGCACATGCATGCAGGTCAGATAATAACCGTTCGCATTAAGTCAGTTCTTTTCACCACATCTGTCCTGGGAATTAATCTCAGATCTTCAGACTCAGCAGCAAGCATTTTAACTTTTCATCTATATTGCCAGCCCAAGGCTTAGTTTTCCTACTATAGTATCTCATATCAAATATGATTTCCTTCCATTTTTAAGGCCAAATCTACCTATCTCATAATAACATTTCCAGTCATGGACTCTGGAAATTCAACATGGATTCATATGTTTATTTGTCTTGCTACAGGTTTTCCACAACTATACATAACAACAAACATTGAATGCAGGCATCTTGTTTGGGAGACAATCCTAGTAGCACACTGAAGGAATATGGGGATGAGAAAGACACAGAAGGAAAACCAATAAAGGTATTAGTGAGTCAGTGGTCTGTGATTAACTGGGACTAAGTTCTACTGAGTCTTCAGAAAATGTCTGCTGAACATACATCTTTGAGAAATGATGAGGCAGGGGCATTTATGCGACCATCTGTAATCTTTCCTATGCCCTGCACTTTTAGCCTACTCCGTGCAGGGGATCCAGCACACTCCTTTGGCCAGACACTGAGCTGAAGATGACTTAAGGTAGGTTTGTTTGCTATCCACTTTAATAAAAGTGAATGTCTCCCTTGGGGACAAAGGTTAGGCAGGGCTACCACCTGTTATAAGATTTCAGTTCCATAACGTCAGGATGCATCACTTGTAATGAAATCCATGAGCATGTGAGCAGCTGTTGCCCGATCTTTAGGTCACCTTGTAGGAAATGGAGAAAATGATGAAACTCTGGCTTCTGGGCATTGCTGTGAGTAATTGTCCTTTCATCTCTGAGTCAGGTGTATCATGTCTTTTGCCATTATTTGTGAAACTGTGACAGGATGACATGTAGGCTTGCAAGTAGGGTAAAATGTCAAGCCCCTCACATTCTTGAGAGACAATTACAGCAGACCAGGGGCTGTGGAAGAGTTTCTAGCAGTGCTTCCTATAGCCATTGTTTCTCCGTGTTAATAACAATATCAGCCTGCTATTGTCAAATCTCTATTTTATTTTATATGTTTGGTTGAACATCAAAGCTTATTACTGCATTCTGCTAAGTATTATTAACCCCATTTTAAGAGTAAAAAGAACAAAATATTGGGCGAGGGGAGCCTATGTGCACATACACATTTATTTTTCATTGTATACTCATTGTGCCTTTCATTTTTCAACCCTAGAAAGCTTTTCCATTTTGAGATATAACATATTGAACATAATATACATAATGTAATAATTGAGCATAATGAGAACAGCATTTATTTTTATTAAATTATGCCAAATATTTAGAAAATGTTCAGGTTTGTAGTTTGTAATGGTAGTTTGATGTTTGTATTTTTATACTAAAATGTTTCATACCAAATACTATTTCCTTCCATCATTTGTGCAAACTTTATCACATAGTAATGTCAGTCATGAACACAGTTCAGCCCATATCTATTTCTTTGTCTTGGTATAGATTTTCCATACCATACCCTGACAGTAGGTATGTTTCCATTTTCAAGCAATGCCTTTATGCTCTGTGGCAGACAACAAATGATCATTTGGGTGTAAGTTTCCAGACTATTTCTACCCCTAGCTTCCACCACTAGTCAACTTGATAGGGTAATTAAAGTTCTTCATTCCAAGATGTCAAGGTCTGTAAGTAAATTCCAACTTGCTTTGAAGTTTTCTTTTTCTTTTCCATTATTCTTCTCACAGTTTCTAGGTAGTACAATTCTATCTACCTATTTTTGTTTTCTTTCAAGAAAATCTCGGCCATTCTTGATCTTTTTCTAATTTATTTCCCTGATGAATAATCAATTGGGAATTTGATTGAATTTTACCAAATATACAAAAATTAAGGAGAATTGACGTTCTTACTATTTTTGTACTATCCATATACAGGAACAAAGTATTTTTCTCACTTCATTTCCTGGGTGTCTTTTAATAGTCAAAATGTCAAAATTTCCTACTTAAAAGTCTTGACTATTTCAATATTTAAAAAAACCACATTACACATGATTCTTCAATTGTAAATGGCACAATTTCTAATATTATATTTTATCACTGGTGGTTGAAAGTTTGTACAAATTGTTGGATTTGTAAATTGAAATGACTGTACTCAAGTGTTAACTCCCATACTCTCTGTAGATCATGAGTAGAGGTTAGAATTTTTAAAGGTCACATCATTTCATTCTTCCAAAACAATCAGTATGCATATTTTAGAAAATATAAGTTAGAAAATAGAGCCGATTTTATGTGACCTCTCATACATACCATTCATATAGACATATATTCATGTAGAAGAATCTAGGCTTCTGTATTCTTAATTCACCTTAGCCCCCTGCCTCCAAAAAACACCACCCTTAAAAAGGAGGTGAAAACTACAATCAGACAGATGATAGTATCAGGAAGGTAGATGGAAAAGAAGAAAATAATTTCAGTTGTCATGTGAATATCAAGATAGCACAAATCTGCCAAGTCTTGATTTATTAGCTATAGGGATTTATAAATGCATTTCATTTTTTCCAAGTTGCAAATTTCCCCATCACTGCTCTGCTTATAAACTTTACCATCTCAGTTTGGTCCCATTGCTATTGAGGTAAGGAAGTAATTGGCAATATTTATATGAGTGCCATCACATCACCTGCTACTGTTTTGGATAGTCATTTTATAAGGAGTAGGAACTCATATCAGTAATCACCCTATGGCTCACAATACTTTTGTTGGATGACAAATAGGTCACCAAAACGTCTAGTCCTGTTTATAGCAGCCATTATTTCCAGTGGAGGAGCACAATTTCCTTTGTTTTCATTCTGCAGAATCTGCTAAAGTACTTTAGATTTTGGATCCAGTAAGAATGTATCCCATTTCTTTCTGTGGTTAGTTTCAAAAGATGACCTGGAAAGCACATGATGGAATTTCCATTTGGTAAACATAGGAATTTCTTCTGCCACTTTGGAGAATGTGGTTCATCTTCAATGTCCAGTCAATATATTGGATTTTGTCCAATGGGCAATCAGGGAATATAGTACAGGAAAACTCATGGGAGAGCAAGTGTTGTCCATGTTTATTATAAAGATATGAATGAATCACTATGTCGTGCTTTAAAAAAATATGTACAAGAAGACAATCAGTTTCTATTTCAACCAAGGTTAATTCACTCTTGACCCATGACCTGAGATGGTTCCAGCTATGAGAAAAACTAGATTGAGGGCTACATACAGAATAACAAACATTTTATATAATTTCTGGCCTGTGCCATTAAGTCCTTCCCATGGCAAGGTAGACTAGGACGAGCTTGCTTCCTAAGTTACGCCAACATAGAACCATCTGTTTCACATGGAAATGGAAATTGAGGCTTTACAAGTAGGACTTGCAGCTGTGAGTGGCTATCCCATCAGTAAATGAAACAGCATCAGCCTAATCAACTCCAAAAACTGAAAACCACATTCTGTGATTCTTGCCAGCACAAGCCCATGTGGAAACTCACTATAGGAAAGCCTCTAATGAAATAAAATGCCAGATTGTTGGAAAACCTCCTCAAGGGAGAAAATACTTTTTTTTTTTTTTAAATCAGGTAGTTATTGTCTTTAGAAAATATTATACTCTTTGCTTATTTGAAGACAAGAATATTAGATACCCCTTGTCTTTTTTTTCTTTAGTACTGCTGCTCTGAAAAAAGTGTTTTATAGCTTCTAGTTCACAAGTGCTTTTATAGAAAATGAGCTTCATTTTGGAAAGCTACATGTGAGACTGTCAGCTTCTGAAATGAACCTTCAAGAAATGGCTCTTTTGGTTTCTGGAACAGTGTGAGACACAGCCAAGGAAAGAAGATGAAATAATACCTGGGATGCAAGCACCATAAGAGATTTGTTAGGAAGACATACTATTAACCCGTCTTGAAATATAAACATTACCCAAACTAAGAGCTGGCATGTAGCTTTGCACACTTTTCTTAGAAATATACAAAATAAGTAGACTTATGAGCCATATACTTTTAAAGCTTGGGAGTATATCATGCAACTCATGTAGCTTAATTTTGAAGAGTTGAAAACTATTGTAGGTTCCACCACAAGCAGTTTTGAAACAAGTCAAGTCTTCTACATCAACTTCTTCAGGACATCAAAATGTTCCAAATGAAACAAAACAAGAAATACTGCACACAGTGTTGTTCCTTTCCCATCTACCACCACCCTCAGCCTCTGTGACCAAATCCCAAGCATCTCTCAAATGCTCAGAAATCTCAAGAAACAGTTTTGCATGGCTGAGTTCCCCATGAGAGCACAAGCATACTGGAGCTAAGCCAGCCAAAAGACGTTTACTAATTTTAAAAGGGGACTATTTAGAAACATCCTTAGATTTTTGTAAAACACATGTGTATGTTCATTTGTTCCTGCTGAAGTGTGTTTTGCTGTTGCCTACATAGAAGTGCCTCCAACATAAATTTTGGAGTGTAGCAGTGAGGAATAACTTTGGAGATCTTGGCAGTGGCAAATTTGCAAAGCTAAAAAATAATTGTCAATCTCATTTAGCTTCTGGTGATTTGCTTTGCTATTTCTCTTAACAACTCAGTAGGCTTCCTGCCTTGGACAGGCCCCAAAGGACTAGTCATAGGGGGAAGTTCTTATGTGAAAATGCCTGCTTCCATGACAGAATCTCCCTAGAGCAAAACTCTGATTCACTAGCATGCTTCCTGAATGAGTGCAACATTGAACATTTAAAAACTGGAATTTTAAATGGTTTGTTGTTTAGAGGCATGTGTTCTTCTGAGGTATCTTTCTAAATGGAAGTGGTTGTAAAATATCCATAAATAATCCATATCAGAAACAAAAGTCAGATTAGTCTCTTATATTTTAAGACCTTTAACACCTGAACACATTTCAGGATATTTCTTTGATTATATTATGCATACAAAATTATTGTGTAGACTGCCAAACATTATAGAAAAATGGTGTTTTGTTCTAACCTGCCAATTACCTACCTACACAGAGTAGACAGTGAGTATTTAATGAATGAATGCCATAGCCACTTGAAGCGTATCAATGGGACATGTAGGATTTCAGACTATGTTTATACTAAACTTCAAACACCACCCAGAAAGTCTGGATTTGTTGGTAATTTGTACTTTCTTGCTTTTCTAAGTTTTTGTGTGAGTTTCTTCTGTTATGCTTTGATCCTTTAATGTCAACTGACAAAGATCCTCTCAAATCAACTGGAAGTGGCTTTTTTTTACTTCCGTCGACTGGAATCTCCACTTAGGTATATAAAGGAATGTCACAGTAGTAGAGCAAATTATTAACAAGCTGATAGGGGATCCTGGAGAAAGGGAATCAGAGTGGTAACATGGGCACAAGATGTGGAAGATACTACAGAAAAAAGCTGGGGGAAACAAAGCTGAGGGTCCAGATGAGTGGATTTGCAACATCCCTGCATTTCACTTTTCAATAACTTTTACTTGTATTACTGGATCTACTTTCATAGTAAAGTGCCTTGGGCAATCTACAAGGAGCCCCCAGGGTTATCCCCTCCACCGAGTACAATGTTCTTAAAATACAAAGACTACTTTTAGCATGAAGAGTGTGTATGTATTTAAATGCTTATCATCGTTAGTGATCAAGGGTTTCTTTCCTTAACTTCAGTGCTTGGATGCTTGGATTCCTCTGTTCAAGCAATTAGAAAACCAAGTCAGGTGGCACTAGTAGCCTGCACTGTGAACTCACAAGGGTAGGGGAAATACACTCTGGCTCTGTTGCCATGGCAACAGTGGTTCTGGATTTTGGTTCCAGGATAGTTATGCTTTCCATTTGGATAATTGTGAACAAAAAGAAGAAAGAAATGAAGAAAGTGCTGTGGTATTTGCCCTACTGTTTGACAGCCTCTTGTAAGGGGATTTACTGGGATAAATCTTCCCTGAGACTTCATGTCACCTTGGTTTTAGGACTATATTTGATGTGTGAGGGATGCAGAGTGTGTGTTTTGTGGGCTAGGTGATTTTATTGAATGCACTCTATTGTATATACAAGTCTACCAGTGGGGGTATTTGAGTCTCTTGCCTGGGCTTCCAGTGAAATGCCATCCTTTGGACCAGTGGTTCTCAGTGTGGGGTGAACAGGTAGAGGAGGACTTTTGTCTCTCTATGGGGCATTTGTAATGCTTTTAGACATCTTTGCTGTCACAACTGTAGTGGGCATACTAATGATAAGAGAAAATGGAGGCCAGGCATGCCACTAACCTTATAACGTTTAGAATGAGCCCAACCACTCCACTTAGTTACTGAGCCCCAAATATTCATAGTGCTAAAATTGAGAAGAAAAACTCTTGGACTATGATCTTCACGTTTAGGAACAGCTGGCATTCAGAAAATAATAGCAGAGTTGTGTACGAATATGATGCTGTAAAAGGGATTTCTTTAGGCTATGTTTTCTGTGATTTCTGAGGCATTTCAAAGATAATCCATCTTGGAAGAATACAGTCTACAAATGGCTCATGGGGCAAGCAAGATCTTGGTCAGGAAGGGATCACTTTGCACGTTAACAGGATCAGGTGCTTAATTTGAGGAAGAAAAATCTTTTGCTCCACCTTATAATACTTTTTAAAATTTAGTTTAGGTCACTAGAGCACATCTAAATGCACATGTGCACTTACTTTGAGCATCATATATTAATGAGACTTCAAGACAAGTAAGCCTTTTTATTTTTGCCTTTTAATACTTTTATTCTATTTTTTTTTATTTTTGGATATTTACTTTATTTACAGTTCAAATGTTTTCCCCATTGGAAACCCCCTATCCCCTCCCTCTCCCCCTCCCTCTATGAGAATGCTCCTTCACCTACCAACTCCAGTCTTCCCTCCTTAGCATTCCCCTACACTGGGGCATCTAACATCCTCAGGCCCAAGGGCCTCTCCTCCCAGTGATAGCCAACAAGGCTCTTCTCTGCCACATATGTGGCCAGCACCCCCAAAGTTCAGGATACCCAAGAGTCAATTCACAGACCATATGAAGCCTAAGAAGGAAGAACAAAATGTGGATGCTTCAGTGTTTCTTAGAAGGGTGAACAAAATACTCACAGGAGTAAATATTGAGACAAAGTGTGGTGCAGAGACTCAAGGAAAGGCCATCCAGAGACTGCCCCACCTGGGGTTACATCCCATATATAGCCACTGAACTCAGATGTTATTGTGGATGCTGGGAAGAGCTAGCTGACAGAAGCATGATAAGCTGTCTGCAGAGAGGCTCAAATACAGAGGCTCAAATACAGACAAATACAGAGTTAGATGCTCGCAGCCAATTGTTGGACTGAGCGTCAGGTCCCGGAGGAGGAGTTGGAGAAGGGACTGAAGAAGCTGAGAGGGTTTGCAGCCCCATGGAGGGAGCAACAGTGTCAACTGGCCAGATCTCCTGGAGCTCCCAGAGACAGGATCACCAACCAAGTAAGCCTTTTTTGAAAAAGTAGAATCTTACCCTTCTCTTCAGCTTGGGGTTAAACACACAAGAGATAGCAAAAGAAAACAACACACACACACACACACACACACACACACACACAATTTGTTCTACCAAGGGTACTTTAAGGATAAATCACCACTTTCTATGCAAATCTCACCTACATATTGGCACATTTTATTATTATTATTATTATTATTATTATTATTATTATTATTATTATTATTATTTTAGAAAGATATCCACAAAGGAATAAGAACAAACTGCCTTCTTGGTATCTGGAGGCCATTTTGTTGACAACTGTGAAACTACACAGGTCTAGAATATGTTCATTCATCAGCTGTTGCTGTCAGGGTGAATTCCTCATCTGTCATAAGAAAAATGATATTACAATTGTGTACATGTCTTCCCATGTTTCCCAGTGACACAGTGTAACTTGACAACCTGTCTTTTTTTTTTTCTCTAAACCCAGGCTTCATGCCATGCTGGCCCAGAAATATTTTGTCACAGATCTTCCCAAAGCACCAGTGCTCACTCATGTCAACCAGTGATAAACCACACTGAAATTCTGAACCCCTGGACTTCAATTATCCTATCATGAAGACATATTCTCCATAACCCTTGATGAATGTTACACGTGGCAAGGGAAGAGACACATGGGGAAAACAAAAGATAACATTTTAACCAAGAACCTACACATCCAGAGTATTCTCGGGACTGGAAGTACACAGTAGACTCTGAGTGCTAGGGGAGGCTTCACCAGAAGAGATGTAACTTCAGTGCTTACCCATAAAGGCAAACATGACAAAGAAAGTAAAAAGAAGAGGGATTTAAATATAAAAAAAAAATGACTACTGTGGGGTACTCAAGGGGTTCACAAAATCTATCTAGTGGCTGTTAGAATGTCAGCATTCTACTTCTGATAATTGGAACTTCCTTCGAGATAGGCTGGTTTTATTAATGGAGAGAGAATTCATTGATTGTATTTGGGGCAGGTAGAGTTGGGAGGGCAGGCTGACTAGTGAATAGACTACTGGTGACGACTAAAGGGAAGTAATGGAATTGGGAGACTTCTGTTTTGTTTTGTTTTGTTTCAAGACAGGGTTTCTCTGTGTAGCCCTGCTGTCCTGGAACTCACTCTGTAGACCAGGCTGGCCTCGAACTCAGAAATCCGCCTGCCTCTACCTCCCAAGTGCTGGGATTAAAGGCGTGCGCCATAGACACATTGATGTTCAGCCTTTTTTGGATTCGGCCATAATGCTGATATGTTGATTGACAGAAGCAAAGGAAGGCTGGTGGAGGATCTGATTTCTCAAGTTTTTCATAAGTATCTTTTTTCTTATCACCCAAGATAATGATATAAACTAACTCAAACTAATCTGTTCTCTAGTTTCCAAAAGGCTATATGTCAAACTCTGGAGTCATCAACTGGCTCAAGGATTAGAAAATTGGATAAAGGTTCGATGTTTCAGTGGAAAAGGGCATTGCAGACAGTAAAATATTGGTGGGGCATTGTTTGGTATTTCACATGCTAAGTATGAGGTACTCATAGACTGTCTTTGAGATTTAAACTCCCAGATGGTCCCTAGTCCCATGGTGGCTGATAAAAACATATTCTCAGGAACCTCTATGGTAGGATTCTCTATGGGAGAGGAGGTAGCATCAACTGGTGCAGATTGAAAACAAGACTTAGGAAGAAGAGTGGAGCCTAAACCAAAAGTGGAAGGTCTTGAAGTTCTGTGATTCTGTCCAGTCCAATGTTCTTCACATCCATCATGAGGAAGGGGAGTGTGGTTTGATATTGATTAGCAGTTAGACTCTGAGTCATTACCATCATATATAGCAGAAGGCTAGAATGGTTTCTGTAGCTAACCTTGGCATCCAGGCTAGATAGAAAAGCATAAGATTCAAGACAGAGCTGAGTATCTGTTAGATAATCAAGACAGGAATGGTTGAAGGTTATATTCATAGACCAGAATATTTGAATTGAAGACTTAATGTTACAATGAGAGTAGACACATGGGAGAGACTGGCCAAATTGGTTTGGAGATCAAAGGCATTCCAATTGATTTGTAATAATAAATGTAGAGAAGCATATATTCCTTCTCCATGTATTACTTTGTTCTGGTAATCTACTTTGGTTATAGACAAAAATTTTGACATGGAGGCTGGCTTACAGTGATTATAAGTACATTACCACAGCTACACAGTATATTATTTTATCTCCAGTGTTTACAAACACTCACTATAGCAAATCAAAACACCCTTGCATCAAGAAATGTATATTCCATCCAAACTTTTTATATCAAATGCAGGTTATTTATGCACATTGCAATGGATTAAGCTAATGTTTTGCAAAGTAAGCATGTTTTAAAAATATTTTTGCTAAAATCATGAGATCTTGCTTTGTGATCATTTGCATATTTTGTTGCTACATCTGAAAATTATTTTTTTGAATATTAATTATATATACAAATGCTCCTGTATAAAAATGTCGATGAAAGGAGGTTCAGGGATCTAAGGCAAAGGTCAGTAAAATACTTCTATAAATGTTCAAAGAACAAATAATTTCAGCTTTTCAGAAGAAAGAATCTGCCATAGCTATTCAACTCTACTTTTAGGTTCAAAGCTGATAGATAATACACGAATTAGTTGTAGCAGTGTGCCCATAAAACTTCTTTTGTCCAAACAGGCAATGGGCTATGTTTGATCTGGAAGGGTGCAGATTGTTGACTTCTAAGATAATAAAATACTCTAGTGGGTTGTATGATTTTGTGGGAAAATCAAGTCCATATTTTAGTAAATTTGCCTGCTTAATTTTGGCTTTAAAAAGATATATGTCATAATTTTGTTATAGTAATGGAGTAACATGTAAATGGTGATGACACAGGGATGTTTCTAATTCCTAATTAGTTTGTGTAAACTGAAGAGGTCCTAATGGTCTAAAGTCATAGGCATCAGATTGCCTACTAACTGACTCCCCTGATGATCTACAGAGTTCCTCTCTAGTCTCTGATTAAGGCAGCGTATCTTATACTGAAGTATCATTTTCTTCAGCTGTATAATTGATAGACAAAGGAGTTTCTTGTTAAAAATTTATGGTACTCTAGAAAACTACTGACATTGGTCTGAAAAATCTGTTCCCAGCTTTTAATTAATATTTATCTTTTTATGGTAAAAATATGCCCTGACCAAAATAATCTCTGACAAGATGTCAAGAATCAATGTCATTCTTATGATTTATATGAAATACTGAAGAGGGAAGATACTTATCCACAAATAAAATATCTAATCAAAATTATATGATTTTAATGTACTCTGATTTGTGTATTTATTATTAGGGCTTATTTAATATATACCACCTCAGTTGCCACTCTGATGTGGTTTAATGCTTCAGTCAGAGCTGGGAGAGGTTTTTTAAGTCACCAGTCACTCTTTGGAGTTAAATTTCTGTGTAGGTTGGTCAACCAAGAATGGAATGGAATGTCAACTTTCTGCCAACAACTCTTCTGGCTGCAAGAATGTTGCGCTCTCTCTCTCTCTCTCTCTCTCTCTCTCTCTCTCCAACATAAGTCACATAGACAATGTATCTGAAGAAAGTATCAATTAAAAACAATTGTTGAGGATAAACAAAGCTTCTGGCATCCACGTCTGTGCATATGCAAAAATGGGTTATAAGTAGAATCACCAATAATCTTTTTGTACATCAGAGAGGCAAGTTCCTAAACTTTTCATTTAAAATGTGTCTGGATGGGATAGGCTACATTAAAGTCACCCTTTGAATGAAGATACCAGAAGTCACGCTTTATTTTTCTCACTTTGTATGTAGAAATGCTCATCAGAGTAGTCAGATAGTGTGACATTAAGAAGTAATGTCCAAAGGTCCCTTCTCTTCCACATTTACATCAATAACTCAAATAGTTTGTTGAGAGTAATGAACCACAGAAGGAAATCTTCCAGACTATTTAGAAATGTACCTTGAACACATACAGTAATAAGAGCCTGATGCTAACTTCTGTGTCCAGTAGCAACTGGGATGCGATGGCACATTCACTTTGCCCAACTTGTGAGACTGAGTCTCTTTAGCTTCACTTATCAGGAATAGGTACTATGCAAATGTACTTTAGAATGCATATGAGTCCTATCCTACCTACTGCTATAGCTTCTGCTTATTCTCATTCAAGGTTTCTCAGCCTTAGAATTGCTGATCTTTGTGGCTGGGTGATTTTTAATTGTAAGGACTGTCCTCACAGTAAGATGTTTAACAGTATCCCTGAGCTTTACTACCTAGATGCTTATAGTGTCTCTTTCCATAACTCAAAAAGTCACAGCAAGCAAATGTCTCCAGATACTGCTCAGTATCATTGGAGAGAATCACCTTAGTTAAAGCTAGTTTTCTAGATACATCAGTACTGGGTTTGATGTTATTTAACTGGTGTCCTGAAAAAAATCACTGGCCATAACCACATAGCTCCCATCTAGATTTTCTCTATATACTTGATCTCAACTTTATATCCAGTATAAGGAAGAAGAGGCAACATGTGTACAGTACCCACACTTCTAGTTTTGTCTAGAACAGTCATGGTTGTGCCTGTCATCCTAATGTAATTATGAAGTAGAACATCCCTGAAGGATGTCCAGGGAAAGGTGAAAATTATCTGGTCCACTTTTGGCTTTCAGAAATAGGGAAGAATTTTAAGAAATCCTATAATCTCTTTTATTCTGCAGAAGTTTTAGACATCTTCCTCTCTTGCAATGGAAGCCTGGAAATGTAACCATTCGATGCTGTGCAGTTTTCAGACACAAATTCTGAGTCCTACCACTTTGTTGGAGGGTTTAGTTTTTGTGCAAGTTGGGCAGAGTGAACTTAGACAATAAGGAAAAGAACAGTGTTTTAAAATAAATGATCTTTGCCCCAATTTTTTTTAATAAAATGATTCTAAAGTTCTAAGTAAGAAGAAATTGCTGTAGAGTTCAAGATGGCTCTTATATTTTCTTTCACAATTATTTTATTACTGGGCTGAGGCTTCCTGCCTGGAAAAAAAATTTAAACTTTTAGAACAGACTAGGCTGCATGACAAGAAAGCTGAAGAAAGCAGGTGGTAATTTGAAAAAACAATCATTTTCTTTTGGTGTTAAGAATAGGAGAAAAATGTTTTCCCTTTTCTTTAAATCCTGTCATATGTTGTAGAGACTGCTCATTAAAGCTGGGAGTGGACATTTGCATGTGTTGCTGACTGGCATGTGTCTTAATGAAAATCTGCATACAAAAGTATCTTCCAGGTAGAAATGTGCACTTGGACCTGTAATCAGAATCAGCCTCTCACTTGGACATGGGAAGACAAGATGTTGTTCAGCCTTGAGAAAAGCTAAGATAATGTAAGGGTCAGCCCTGTGCAAAGAGCTGAAATTAATTTCAAAATCTACAGCTCGGTGACTGTCTCATATTTGGCCTTTAAAGTGATAGGAATTCGTGGAATCTATTTGAAAATGTTGCACATACAATCTACCATCTTCTCCACCATTTTCTTTGAAAGCAGTTGAGAGTCTTTCCCTGCTTTTGATGCAAAACCCTGGTCTTGAGAACTGAAGTTGAAGATCCCTTTCAGAATAGCCAAGGCTGGCTGGTTGCCACAACTAAGTTGTTGCCCCAATCTTTATCCCTTCATATTGTAATATTCTCAACCTGTATTCACATGGCATGACACTTAACATGGATGCTATCTCTAACACCCCCGTAAACACGTTTTACCTTAGTATTGTTTCTGGCTTTCCGTTCTTCACTCATATTCATCGCCTATCAATTTCGGAATCCCTTTCCTCCTTTCACTGGCCCTCTTTTGAAATGGAACCATTTATTTTTATGTCAAATATGTTTAAATCTAAATTTTTGTATATGAGAGAATATATATGATACATATTTCTATGAGTCTGGCTTATCTCACTTAACTTAAAATATCCAGTTTTATTCTCTTTTTCAGCAAAAGACATAATTTTGCTCTTGTTTATAGTGGATAAATTTATCACTCTCTATGAGTCTTTATCTCTCTGTGTGTATCTCTCTTTTCTCTCTCTCTCTCTGTCACTGTGTATGTGTGTGTGTATGTGTGTGTGTGTGTGTGTGTGTGTGTGTGTGTGAGAGAGAGAGAGAGAGAGAGAGAGAGATTTTCTTTGTCCATGTATCTGTTGGTAGACATTTTGACCGGTTCCATTTCCTGGCTGTTGAGAATAGTGCAACAGTACACATGAATGTGCAAGAATCTCTGTGGCCTGGTGCTATAGATTCCTTCAGGTATATATTTAATAGTGAATATTGGCTGGGTCATATTATTATAGCTCTAGTTTTAGCTTTTTGAATAATATCCATACTAAGGTCCATGGTGACTAACTAATTTACATTCCTACCAACAGTATGTAGGGTTTCCTAACCCCCAGCCCCACATCCTCACCAGTGCCTGTTGTTATCTATTTTCTTATTGATAGCCATTCTGATAGAGATCCGATGGAATAACAGTGAAATGTGACTTGGGCCTATCTGATGGCTAAAAATGATGAAAATTTTTCTCATATCTTCAGTGGACATTTACTTTTCTAATATTGAGAACCTGTTGGATTACTTGGGGGAGTTAAGTTTATGTATTCTGAATTTTAAGTTCTGTATTCTGAATTTTTTCTTTTATTTTATGTGCTTTATGACTTGGCTGCATGTATGTATGTGAAGAGTATTGGATTCCCAATATTTGGAGTTACAAAGAGTTTTCAACTGCCATATGCGTGCTGGGAATTGAATCCATGTTCTCTGGAAGAGTGCCGAGTGCTCTTTACCACCAAGCCATCTCTTCAGCCCATGGATCTGGATCTTGATACCTAGTCAGATGTTGTGCTCTCTAGGTTTATATCAAATTGACACTAGCTATAATCATCTGAAAGGAGGGAACTTTGATTGATAAAATGATTCCATAAGATTCAGCTGTGGAGTATTTTCTTGATTAGTAATTTTTGGGAGATGGTCCAGCCCATTGTAGGTGGGAATATCTCTGGGCTGATGGCTCTGGATTCTATAAGAAAGCAGGCTGAGCAAGCCATGTTGAACAAACCAGTAAGCAACACTCTTCCTTGGCCTCTGCATCAGCTCTTGACTCTAGGTTCCTGCACTTTTAAAATTCTTGTCCTGATTTCCATGGGTGATGAACTATAATACAACCAAATAACCTCTCCAAGTTAATTTTGTCATGCTGTTTCATCATAGCAATAAAAGTCTAACTAGAACAGATCCAGCAAAGTGTCCTCACATTCTGCCTGCTGTCTTCTACGGTTTGTTAATTTTACTATTAAACTTTTAATTAATTATCTGAGAATTTCATTTTTTTGTATCTTATTTACCCTGTAACTCCTTCAAGATACATCCCCCTACTTAACCCAATTTTGTATCTTCCTTTTAAAAAACCTAATTAAATCCAATTTGTGCTACCCATATACTTATAGACATTTGGGCATCTACTAGAGTGTGGTCATCAGGTTTCATACTCTTGAGGAAAATATACTACCCCCTCTTCCTGTCACTGGCAATTGCTAATAGTAGACTATTTTAATTTCATGAGATTCTATTGCTGAATTCTTGCTACTATTTTCTTAGCTATTTGGAATTTCCTTCCTTATGCCTGTATCATGAAGCATTTTCTCTATGTCACCCTCATTTCTTGTTGCCTTTCCATCTGGTTTTGCAATAAGACTCAGCAGATGTACTATTTCCTGATAGTCCCTGTCCATTTTATTTCTCAAATGAAATAATTGATGGCAACATTGTCATTGGCTCAAAAAATTAGCCATCTGGCTATGGATAATATTTAGCCAGTGGCTGTTTTAAAATTGCTGAGTTGGATTATACTTTGGGAAGAATATTTTCTAATTTTCAGTTATCTAGAATAGTAACTTAAGCAGCATTTTCAGGAGGTGAAGGTCCAGTTCTATATAACTTCAAGGATAGCGATCAAGAAACATTATCTCTTTATTCTGGTTTGTAAGAGATAGCAGTCTACTTTAACCTGAATCTTTATAATAAACAACATACTGAGAATGTCAGACCAGTCAGTCCCTCACTTGTATGTCAAAGGATACAAAGATGCTATGTAGGCCTGGAGACATTGGTATCCATGTTCAAAATTTAAAGTACTAATTTTGCAGTACTCTACTGAAGATGGTGCCCAGTTCCATCCTTTGCCTATAGACTTCTACCCTAATGTTGACATTTAGACTGTATTTCTAGTCTAAAACATGATGCCACTTTTACCCAAAGAAAGATGCTCTTCATTATTTATGTATTTATTTATTTGTGTTTACTTATTATCTGTGTGTATGTGGGTAGCTGCATAGGTTAGTATAAAGATGTGGGAAACTGTAGGTCAATACCTCTAAAAAGGTACATTTATATTTTTTTCTTTTCTTTTTTTTTTTTATTTTTCCTACTTTATTTACATTTCAAATGTTTTCCCCTTTCCAGATCTCCCCTTTGCAACTTCCCTATTCCCTCCTGTCTCCCCTACCTCCGTGGGGGTATTCCCCTACCCACCCACTCTCGTCATCCCTCCTTCACATTCCCTTACACTGGGGCATCTAACACCCTCCGGCCCGAGGGCTTCTCCTCCCTCTGATATCTAAGAAGACCCTCCTCTGCTGCATATGTGGCCAGCAACATGGATCCCTCCATGTGTATTCTTTGGTTGGTGGATCAGTCTCCAGGAGTATCAGGGGGTCAGGCCAGTTGACACTGTTGCTGCCTTTCTGGGGATGCAAACTCCCTCAGCTCCTTCAGTCCCTTCTCCAAGTCCTCCATCTGGGACTTCACACTTAGCCCTGTGGTTGCCGTGAAGTGACTCTTGGGTATTTCAAACCTTTGAGCTAATAACCACTTATCAGTGAGTACATACCATGTTCATTCTTTTGTGACTGCGTTACCTCGCTCAGGATGATATTTTCAAGATCCATCCATCTGTCTGCGAATTTCATGAAGTCATTGTTTTTAATAGCTGAGTTGTATTCCATTGTGTAAATGTACCACATTTTCTGTATCCATTCCTCTGTGGAGGGACATCTGGGTTGTTTCCAGTTTCTGGCTATTATAAATATGGCTGCTATGAACATAGTGGAACATGTGTCTTTATTACATGTTGGAGCATCTTCTGGGTATATGCCCAGGAGTGGAATAGCTGGGTCCTCAGGTAGTATTATGTTCATTTTTCTGAGGGTCCTCCAAACTGATTTCCAGAGAGGTTGTATCAACTTGCATTCCCACCAGCAATGGACAAGTGTTCCTCTTTTGCCACATCCTCACCAACATCTGCTGTCACCTGAGTTTTTGATCTTAGCCATTCTGACTGGTGTGAGGTGAAATGTCAGGGTTGTTTTGATTTGCATTTCCTTGATGACTAAGGATGTTGAACATTTCTTTAGGTGTTTCTTGGCCATTCGAGTTTCCTCAGTTGAAAATTCTCTGTTTAGCTCTCTTCCCCATTTTTTGATAGGGTTATTTGAATCTCTGGAGTCTAGCTTCTTGATTTCTTTGTATACATTGGATATTAGCCCTCTACCAGATGTAGGATTGGTAAAGATCTTTTCCCAGTCTGTAGCAAAGGGATAGCTCCACTCTCAGGAATACACCCAAACAGAAACACCAGCAAATGTTCACCAAAGGGCATGTGCTAAAATGTTTATCCCAGCTGGTATCAACCTGATGTCTATTGACAGGCATGTTTTGTTCATACAATGAAACACCTTTCAGCAGAAAATATGAAGTATGATTGCATGCCACAATATATAGTATGGGTGCAAAACATCTAGTTAAGAAGACTGTCCCTGATTTTAGTGGGATTGCTTCGAGTTTCTCTCCATTTAGTTTGATGTTGGCCACTGGTTTACTTGTATATTGTGAGGGTGTTAGATCCCCCAGTAGAGGAGAATGCCAAGGAGGGATGATGAGAGTGGGGAGGTGGCTGGGTGGGGGAATACCCCCATAGTGGTAGGGGGAGGGGTGGGAATGGGGAGATTCCGAAGGGGAGATCTGGAAAGGGGGAAACATTTGAAATGTAAAGAAAGTATAAAAAAATGAAAAAAAAAGTTAAAAAAAACTGTCTACTGTGTACATTGTGATTCTAATGAACTAAATAAAGCTCAGAAGCAGACTGGCTAGCCAACAAGACTGAAAATCAGTAAATGGTAACATTTAGGGGTTGAGATTGGGAAGATACTGGGAAAATTCACTGATGTATTCATCATTCACTCATCTGCTTGTATACTAGATTCCAATAAAGCTCCAAATATAGAACTAAGGTTAAGAAAAAGAACAAGCATCTTTTTAATGATGATGTGCTGGTAGCACTGCACTCAGCCAGTTTACTACAAATGTTACTTATGGAGTATACCTCATAAAATAATCATGTGGTTCTATACACTAGCAAGCCTGTACCTGTGGTTGGGACAGTGTTTTGAGTATACTCTCAGTCACGAATAGAATACTTATTGTTTCCAGCTTTTTGCACTAGATTGTCTCCACCACTTAAGTATGGCAGACCACCTCTTCCCAGCTCCATGTATCCCATGGCAAACCTAAAAAGGTGGAGTTCAACCATGTGTGATGAATTCTCTGAGCACATCTCATGTCTGCAGTCTTGCTAGCTCAAAGGAGATAGTGAAGGCTCCAAGAAGAGAGCTGCATGTTGGGATTTATGGAGCCTGAGATGGAAATTTGTAAGGATTGTGTCTTTCCACTTCTGTTTAGCCTTAACTTGTTGAAACTTTAAAAAGATACTGGAGACTGGGGGAGCTGTTTGTATGCAAAATGTTGTCTGCCTCAATTGCACTCTTCAATTCTGGCAGAATGCCCAGGCTTTTGTGGGAGTCAGGATAGAATGTGTCCACTTCTCAAAGAAATCAATTTTAGATTTTACAAAAGGATTTAAGTGTAATAGCTCCCCAAGGAGAAATTGAGACAGTTTTTTTTTTTTATTTTTTAAAGGAAGAAGGCCAGAAGAAATAGCTTGGTGCTTAAAAAGAGTCGCTCAAATAATTGGCTGACATATTGAGTTAAAATCATCCCATCCCATGGATGCCAGTCAGGAGTTATAAATGAAATAAAAACATTAAATTCTAAAAATGAATGATAGAGATGTTATAACCCAGGCATTAGAGTGATTGATAGCCATTCTTAAAAATAACACATCCATAAACTAAAATTAAGTAACTGTAAATAAATATAGATACTCAGGATAAAAGCTTGTGTATATATGTGTATATGTGTAATATATACTAACATGATAATTCAAATTCTTTCACTTAAAAGACTATCTGAACATTTACAGATGTATTCATATGCATACACACAATATTTATATAATATATTTATAGTTGTATAAAATATACACATACTATATATACATATTATATGCATTATATAGTGTGTATAATGTATTATATATGTATATGCATGTATTATGTATACATGAATTATTGTACATATATAATACATGTAAAATATACACATAATATGTATATTATATTGTATATATTATATACTTGTATAAATGCATATAATATGTACATTTATACTATATGTGTAAATATATAAACATATATTTTATATATAATTTATAGTATAGTAATAATTTATAATATAATATATATACTTAAATATATACAAATATACATATAAAGACTATAATTATATAAATAATTATACATATATAATATATGTTATATAGTACATAATATGCACATTATACATCAATATAAATATATACATATCATATACATTATATGTAATATGTATAATATATAGTGTATATGTGTATATATATTATACATTTTATAATTATGTGAATTGTGTATAAAAACACATGTATAAATGTGCAGCTAATACACACACACAGAGAAATGCATACAGTTTCTAAAACTGCTATATTCTAACAGCTACCTAAAACATGATGAGAAGAAACTGAAGCTATTATTTCTTAGACTTGCAGAAAAATTAGATAATCTTTGTACAGACTCTCAGTTAAGGTTCAGCACCTCAAGAATCATGTATTCAAGGAAATACAATTAGTTTAGAAGAATACTGTATGATTAACATTTTTGTGAATATTGAGATCTACTAGTAAGGAATAAAGTGATAGCCACTCAGATGTTTGAGGGAATTGAGACTATTCGACTATCCTGTTGAAATTCCTATGTTCTGAGACTAAGTAGAATCCTTGGTTTATGGACTAAAGCATTTAGATAATGTTATCTTATGTTACTCTACCCCTTGGTGACCCTTCAGAGTGGAATTGAAGGGAGTTAGAGCTTCGTTTCTGATGACAGAGTTGCGCAGAGCTGAATATACCACTAAGACTCACAAATACCAAAGTCCTGACCTCAGAATTATCAAGTGCTCTTTGGAAGGGGGTTTCATTGATTATATTGTGTCAGTATACTGTGGGTAGCAAAATCAAGGGGTCTTGGTTACTGAATTCTATATGCATTAGCATGTAAGTGGGAAGCCACACCCTTTACCTCTTAGATGCATTGAATTCCTTTGTGGATGACCCTTTAATACATTTACTCCATAACCAAAAATGATTGCTCTGAGATAACAATAGTCCTGTGATTTCCTTTTCTGAATAAATGCTTTATTATTTCCAAAGGGTCATAATTCTGATTTTAGAAGGTTTTTCTTTTGAAAAACTGCATCACAGTGTCTGAAAGAGAGTTGCTAGCTATCTGCAATGATCAAACCATATGTGAGTCTATCAAGTGTGGGCCCAAGGAATGTTTCTGTTGTAATCATCAACAGGCCACTCCAAAGGAACAACTGCTGTAATTGCAGTTAAATCTGGTCCAGATTCATTCTAGATTTGTTGGAGCTGTAAATACTCATGGTATTCTCGTCTCCTGCAGTCAGTCATAGTTAAGAAAACTGTTCAACAAATATTCTTCAAGTTATTGTTATGCAGTAAGAAGGGGATCAGATGAATATGACAGCTCTGTTTTGAGGAGAATGGTGCTTTGGAATATATAGCAAATAAAACAAGTAAGGTCCTGTCAAAGGTGCCTGTACAAAGCCTGCAGAGATTCCTATAGCAACATGACAATGTGAGTCAGGAATTGGCCATCCAGGAACCCCAGAGAAGCTATTTGGAGCCTTAGTAGCCAGGGGGAAATGGGAGAGGTGGAAGGGAAAGGAGGTGATGGATGTGATATAGAGATATAATAAACGGAGAGAAATTTCCTCTTATAAACAAGGAGTCTTGTTTAACGTGTGACCTTAAATTGCAGAGTATGAAACGACAAGAAGGTGCACTGTAGAATATTCACAGCAAGGGAGGATACCATATAGACTGGGTTAGTTATGGAAGTGACTTGGATTTCAGAATACCTCCCAGAATCTTGACTAGTCTGAAATATATACACACAATACATAATTTATCCAAACAGTATGCCTGTACTGGCTAGTTTTGTGTGTCAACTTGACACAAGCTAGAGTTATCACAGAGAAAGGAGTTTCAGTTGAGAAAATGCCTCCATGAGATCCAGCGGTAAGGCATTTTCTCAATTAGCGATCAAGGGGAGAGGGCCCCTTGTGGGTGGGACCATCTGTGGGCTGATAGTCTTGGGTTCTGTAAGAAAGCCAGCTGAGCAAGTCAGGGGAAGCATGCTAGTAAGGTACATCCCTCCATGGCCTCTGTATCAGCTCCTGCTTCCTGGCCTGCTTGAGTTCCAGTCCTGACTTCCTCTGGTGATGAACAGCAAGCAGCATGGAAGTGTAAGCTCAATAAACCCTTTCCTCCCCAACTTGCATCTTGTTCATGATGTTTGTGCAGGAATAGAAACCCTGACTAAGACAATGCCCTTCCTCTAAAGTCACCACCTGCCTATTAAAACCATTTATCCCATAATAATAAATTTTAAAAAATGAGTTGGCTTCCTGGGAGTGTCCTAGGGTTTAAAGAACAAGGTAGAATCATTAGAATCATAGTGCTCCAAGGACTAAGTAAGGGCAGATGTGCATTCAAACCTTCTGCTATTCCAGTCTCAAAGCACATAGCTTGTTGTGCAGTTCAGTCCAGCATAGGTAAGTTAAGAAGTTCAGCACCAAGGGGCCAGCATGTGTTCAAAAGTAGAATGAGAGTTTCAAGGCGAACAAGGGCACAAGCAAAGCTTCAAACACCAACCAATGGGGAGAAGACTTTGTTAAATGCTTGAGATTAGAAACACAAACACAGCAAAGAAGCATTTAAACATTGGTTTTGTGTGGTTGGTTTTCATTTATGTTGTTCTAGAACATAGAAGAAATGAGGCTAGATGTACTTTCTTTGATTAAGTCTGATACGAACAATTGAGATGCTCATAGAAATGAATAGGTGGAAGACAGACCATCTTCTTGGGATTTGTAAAGCCCCGGGACACAGAAAATGAAAGCCCAAAGTAGGAAAAACAAAGAGAAAAGGAAAGAAAGTGTCAGTTCACTTTTTACATCTGAGGGTCAGTGAGCATGTTCAGCACAGGACCCTATCCAGTAGGCCATTCATTTCACGAATCCCCATAACAGCTGCTCAGCATTCAAGGTTTAAGGAGTAAGCAGCATAGATAAATGCTTAACTCTATGGGTGGGTTTGTGCTCCAAGAAGTCTTTATTTACAGGGCAAGAATTTGAATTTCAAATAATTTTCACACGTCATGTAATAACAGTCCTTTGATGTTTTTCCAAACCATTTGAAAAATGAACTCACTCCTGGGTTAAATTTGAGACAAACATCTCCCCACAAGCTTGCTCTTTCCGAGAGACTCCTGCTTGAAAAGCAACATCCTTGCCCTTTTAAGTTTGGGAAAATTTATTGAATGATGATTTCCCCCCCTTTGGTATTTTCCTAGGTTTCTCTCGAATGCTTTTTGTGCCTGTGACACTTTCGAACACCAGTCGTCATACATTTATTAAGCACTCACTGTGAACTGAAATGCTGAGGACAGACGTCAGAGGAAAAGAAAATATTAGCAATAGGACGTGGTACAGAAGCTCCTCTATTTATGGAATTTCAACTCGTGCACTTTCATAGATACAAACAAAACCAGACTCTGGAGCAAAGCCCTCTGGCTCCCTCCTTACCACCCAAATATGTATCAAGAGTTTCTGGGAGCTCTTTTTATTTCTGCTCCCTTAGGTCTTTCATTTCTCATTTATTCAGTCCATTAGGTAGTTAGTGCATTTTTGCTTAAACCTAATCTTGTGTAATAACCTCATGGGGCATGAGGAGAAAAAGTGCAGTAAGGGGTAACAGGGTACCCCCTGTTACTAGGGTAGAAACAATTTGTAAAAATTGAGGTATCTCAGAAATCCTGTCATGGTCGGCTGACAGAACAATTTTGAGGGCAAAGATGCTGTCATGCAGCTTGTGAGAAGGTACATGCCTCTAATTAGAAAGACTTCTAGTGAGAAATTTCATGTACCCGGCACTGTTTTAAGTATATATTAAAATGTATATGTGTTCCTTAAACTATTACTTATATCTCAATAAATCCATTGTAGATTGACAATAACACAAGTCAAACACACATTTATGCATCCAATATATCTAACCTGCTAGCTCCTCTAGCTAAGCAGCATTCTGCACTGTGCAGTTTTGCTTCTTTCTTCACATGACCAGGACCTGTTGCTTGCTGCTGCTATCTGACCTTAAGACTTTATTGTACTACATGTTACTAGCCAAGGAAAAGACTTTGAAACTGAATATATTATTTCTATTTAATGAATATTGCTTTTTTTTATTTTGGGATTTTATAATACAATTACCTCACTTATTCTTCCTTTTGCTCCCTCTATATCTTTCCCTCTTTTCCTCCCTCCATTTGCTCTCTTTCAAATTCATAGCCTCTTTTTTCATTAATTGCTACTACACACACATACACACACACACACACACACACTCCAAATACAACCTGCTCAGTCTATATATAACGTTACTTGTTTTGTGTGTGTGTGTGTGTGTGTGTGTGTGTGTGTGTGTGTGTGTGTGTATTTTGAGAAAGACTATTTTTTCCACTGCCACCACCAATTAGTTACCTGCAATTCTTTGTGTAGGGTTGAGGTCTCATAAGTATTCCCTTGTCCACTTTGGCATGGTTATTGGTGTCATCTCTGTTCACTTTTGCAAAGCAGGAAAATAGTAAATGAAACAGTTGTCAATCAAGAACCATCTGTACCTATACAATATATACCACATACCTTCACTGCCACCAACATACACAGTAATTCTGCATCTGTGCATTTTGTCACTTCTAGTGAATAGTATTCGAACTATTGCAAAGAATGACTTATGGTATTCTAGAGCAGTTTTCCTGAACACAGAAGGCACAGGAAATATGTGGGAGTCTCTAGATATACATACAGAAAACACTATCTTAATCACCACCAAAGTAATGTTAGGCTGGGAATAAGCTCACCGGTGGAGTGCTCGCCTGGCATATATAAGGCTCTGGGCTAAATTCTCAGTACTACTTTTAACGTGATGACTGACAAAATGATCAAACAGAGACTTTGAGTATGTGGTGAGATGATCAGTATCTTAGGCCTATTTTGTGTTAATTCAAGAGAACTCAAGCCAGGCATAGATGTTTCTATGGGTTTGCAGCTTTGGAATCTGTCTGACCTTAAACTAAGTGGTGAAATGGTAAATAAGGTTGCTGAAGCTGCTCAGAAATGCCTGCAGTGTGAGCCAGCAGCTCTGCTACTTCAGAAGATTTCCAGCCTCTGAAATGGAACAAGTATGATGTGGGCAAAGATGCCAGATAAAGCATTCATCAGCAAGGATGACAGAAATGCAGAGACCAAGCTTGGGAAGCTTGAGCCACATAATCTGGAAATGCATCTAGATGCTACAAGCTTCTACCATGTTCAAGGCCTGCTATAGGCTCAGAATAATAAACAGCTTTTACAGTTTACTTTTTAAAAACAGTTTAAATATTTATGGCATATACATACTGATCCTTTTTGGAATTCTGCTCAGACCATGTCAGATATTTTTATTTGAACCAACTCCTGCCTTGCTTAGGAGCCTAGGGAGATGCTACTATTGGCAAAAGTGCTTGCTGTAGAGGCTGGAAGACCTGAGTTCAGACCCCCCAACACCCGTATAAAGAGCCAGGTTTGACTATATTTTTCTGTTGTTCTAATGCAGGGGAGACAGAGACAGGCAGATCATTAAAGCTCTGTGTTCGGCCAGCCTAGCTGAACTGGAGAGTTATAGGTTCAGCAAAGTATCCTGTGTCAAAAACCAAGGCAGAAGGTGATTCAGGAAGACATCTGCTATTTCTGACCTGTGGCTTCTACACATGCATGCACATATGTACCTATTTCCATATATATATATATATATATATATATACATATATATATATATATATATATATATCAAGAACACAAACACCAATTCTCTATGCCATTCTGTACCTTCTAGTGAAAAACACTTGAATGTCTCCAGAGGATTTCCTGTGAGGTTCTGGAGCAGTTCTCCAGAACCCATAAGGAACAGGAAATTCCTGAGAGTTTCTGTCATCCTGGGACGTTCCATAGACCATGGCTAGTGGGAGGGAAACTATGAAGTCAGAGGTCCCTTGGCTTGAAAGAGAACAAACTCTGGGATTTATACTCCAGATCTCTCCGACCAGGATCAGACTGAGGCTGGGACAACCCTAGAAATTGTTCCAGTAAGTTACTTCTTTCATTTCCCAGCCCTGTTTCTATCCTTGCAAGTTTCTGTTGGGAGCACATTCTTTGAAAATCACCCCTATGTCAGTCTTTGTTCTATTATGTTTTTGGGGAACTTCACCTCAGGCAATAAGCAATGGTATTACTATGCTAAAGAAATATAATAGTACCTTCAGTTATCATGGAAAAAGTATATAAAAAATTGGCCTCTGTGAATAAGAGAAGTCAGTTTTAGCTTTGGGTCACTCAGGCTGGGCTGGGGAAACAGAGAAGGTGTAAAACATTGAAAGATCTTATAGCTGGCAGTCCTCTAGGGTGTAGTGCAGTATCTCCATTTGCGGTCTTCTAAGCTCAATTTAAATATTACCAGGGAGAAAGATAACACTACATCCTATCCATCTTCCCTCTCTCCACTTTTCTTCTGTAGACTCCATATGTCACACAATTCACTCACTTACAGTGAACAACCATCTATACAGCCAATTTTAGAAAATTATCATGAGCACTAAGAGAAACACAGTACCCTTCAGCTTACTAATTTATTAACTACACAACTTATTATCTACTCGAAGGTCCAGTCCTAGGCAGCAACAAATAACTCTTTGTCTGTGTAGATTTACTTGTTATGGATATTTCATGTAAATAGAATCATGCAGCATGTGACCTTTTCTGATGGCCTTCTTTCAATTACCATCAATATCTCAAGATGTATTTAGATTGTACCATGTTACAACACTTCATCCCTTTTTATAGCAAAATAACCTTCTATCAAATAAACAGATTTCCTTTATCTATTCACCAGCTGAAGAACATCTGAGTATTATGAATAATTTACCTATGGCCACTTACCTACAAAATCTGTCGAAGATGTGTATTTTCATTTCTCTTGGTTGTATACTTAGAATTGATAGCATGGACACACAGATTTCGTTCTTACCTGCAGCCAAAAGCCAAGTCTTCATAGCTTCCACCTTTGGTTTTTTGTTCAAGCTTCTCTAGAAAAATGAATAAAGACTTTCCTTTCTTACACATGACATCCCTTCAGATCGTTCATCATTGCTTCCTGTCTTTCCTTAACTTTAGCAGGTTGACTCTCTTCTGTTCTAAATCATTCCCATACAGAGATGGTACTTACAGGATTGAAAATCAAGAGCTTTGAACTTGTTCTTGTATCTGTAAGATTTACCAAACAGCTTGCGTTTCTTCCAAAGCTCATGCTTTCCCATCAATAATAATCAATCAGTGGTGGGTAAGTTTTCATTTTCCAAAATTAGAGTAAAAAAATCACTTTCTGGGTAAGAAGACTTTGCCATGGATGTGAAAGTGGTTTTTCCCTTTGGAAAATCACAAGGACTGGTCAATCTCATATACAGATTTGTCATTTAACATGTTAATGTGAAAAAAATTCTTTTTTTCTTAGAAAAAATAAACCACTCTCTTGAGAACTTTGAAAGAATTAGCATGGTCTGAAGATAATAGGCAGAAAACTTGATTATGTTAAAGGAATAAAAAGCATGTTATTGAGTGGGCTCAGAGATCTATGGAATTGGCTGAATTGCAATGTTCATTGCTTTTCAGTAGCATTTGATTCTTGCTGGTTAGTCATATGCCTAGGAATATTTTTACATCTTTTGAAACATGAAATCCAGGGCTTAAGATAGCTTCCAGTATTGTCTCATATTACCTGCTTGACCTTGCATAAGTCTCTTGACCAAGGACAAGCCTTTGTAAGCATCAGTTTCTGCATCTCATTACCATTTCTGTGGTTCTCAAGTTGTGTTGTACGTGGAGATCTTGTTTAAAATGTCATCCCTGAGCTGGTGGTTAAAGTGATTCTGATCAGTGTGTTTTGAGGGCTTTCTTCACAATAATAATTGAAAGCCTACATCCAAGTGTATACTGATGCCTGTCACCCTGAAGATCATTCATTTGATTACTAATTAGCTATTTCTGTTTAGATTCTTCCCTTTTTCATTTTTTTATTTTATTTTTGATACTTTATTTACATTTCAAATGTATTTCCCTTTCCAAGTCTCCCCTTTGGAAACCCCCTCCCCCTGCCTCTATGAGGGTGCTCCCCAGCCCACCCACTCACCCACCTACTCCTGTCTTCCCTCCCTGGCATTCCCCTACACTGGGGCATCTAACACTCTCATACCCTGTTCTCCCACTGATGGCCAACAAGGCCCTCCTCTGCCACATATGTGGCCAGTACCATGAGTCCCTCCATGTGTATTCTTTGGTTGGTGGTCCAGTCTCTGGGAGAACCGGGGACCTGATCAGTTGACACTGTTGTCCCCTCCCCATGGGGCTGCAAACTCCCTCAGCTCCTTCAGTCCCTTCTCCAACTCCTTCATCTGGGATCCCACGCTCGGTCCAATGGTTGCTGTGAAGACTCTTCCCTTTTGTACCATTTTCTGCTAAAGGGGAAGAAAAATCTTCTATCCTCGTGTGCTTTTTTTTTTCATTTGTACTGCATGTGAATACAAAAAAAAAAAAAGATGACAACCAAATAAAAATAAAGAAAAAAGTTCTAGTCTAGATCCTGATCTATTAGACTTTTTTTTCACCAGAAAAATTTCTATATAAACTAGAATTTCTCAACATATGTACTATGGATATTTTCGGCCAGACCAAATCTTGCTATGTGTTTATTTATTATAAGATACTGGACAACATTTCTCCCTTGTACATACAAGATGCCAGTAGCAGCTCTCCCTGCTTTCAGTTTGCAATCATTCTAGCTGCTTCTCCATATTACCAAATGTGTCTGGGGCCGTGTACAAATTAACTAATAAGGTGCTAGGAACCACCCTTCTACAAGGTAATTGCCCAGAAATGAATTCAAAATATTAGGTTGGAGACAGTTTCCTTTGTTTGATTTTTGTTGTACTGCAAGGCAAGAAGCTGCTAAACTGTTTGTGCTCTGACCTTGTGCATTAAGATTGAGGAACACTCTAGCTTATTGTATTTGTTGGATTAATGAGCTCCAGATAGGTTAAGTGTCTTGGCAGGAAAGGGACATTTTGTTTTATTGTCCTCATTTTATTAGATGCTTGACAACAAAATTTTTAAGGTTGGCCTCATACGTTCTCTTCTTTATCATAAAGATAGATTTATCACAAGATAGATTTATTGGGGGAGCCCCACTACATGTGAAAATGTTTTGAAAACTAACAGTCACCATAGTAACACAGTTTCACCGTTTATACTACTGTTGGGCCTCGAAAGTAAGGAGTTTTTGAGCTTCCAAAATTGGTTTGTTTGGATTAATACTCAAGTGCTCTAAAACACTGCCACAAATGGCCAGCCAATCTGCTGGCATTCCAACAACCTGCCATGTTTCATGGTTTCTAGAAGTCAGCTCATTTCTACCCTTCTGAAACGTTGAGCTTTAGTCTCAGGTGGTACAAAATATACTGTACTGAGAAGAACAATGCTCTTGGTGTGAGAACTCTATGTAGACATTCTTGAAGACTGATTTCCTTATGGCTATGAAATGGTACACAACCTTGTCAATCTTGGAATTCGAGGCCAGATCATTCTTTGTGATGGTGGTTATCTTTCTATAACTTGGAAAAGATTTAGCACCGTTCCTGGTGTCCACTTACTAGATTCAAGTGGCAGTTCTCCCAAGTTATAACAGGATATGGTAGCTCTAGGCATTACCAAATTTCTCCCTGGGAGCAAAATTATCTTCCATTGGGAATCACTGACCAAAGATATATGGGTAGACATTCTGGTCATTCAATGGAGGGTCATGACTAATAATAAGAAGGAACATTTCCTTTGAAACCTGATTGATTACTGTGTAAATTGTTTTGTATTTGGTTTTCTATTTCTATTTCATATGTAGCATATATTATGTATGTACAACAAGATAACTCTCCTTTGAAATAAAATAAAAATAATTGTGCTTTCCTCACATCAATGTAATGGAGATCTTGGTTTGTTGTTTCCACAAAGCCTCCTGACTTAGGTGCTCAATCAATAGTGGAAACAATATTACTCAGAATACTCATTCTACCACTTGTAGTCTTATCACAGTCTTGGATATTCTGCAAAGTATGAGCACTTGAGCTGCCATACAGATAAAGGAAGGATGGAATTAGAGAAAGAAATACCAGTTGATTGTGGCTATAGATGAAAAGTCATTTACTTTTTATCAGTTTATATTAATTTATAAATAATAATGGGTTTCCTTATGACTTTCATACAAGTACATACAGTGTAGTAATCACATTCACTCTGCTGACCTCCTTTCTATTTCTGTTTCTACTTTCATATCTTTTATTCTGCATTTTTCTTTCTTCCCTCCTCCTCCCTTTTTCATGTTGCTCTTCCTCCTCCTCCTCCTCCTCCTCCACCTCCTCCTCCTCTTCCTCCTCCTCTTCTTCTGTGACCCAATAGGCGAATAAATATTTTAAGTAAGGAGAAAGCTCATAAGGCCTCAACCCTAGACAATGGATTATAGTCAACAAGGACAACTGAGAATAGGAGAAATAGTCTTCTACAGTGAAGAGCACAACAACTGGTAATCTAGTACTAAATGGTATTAGTCATGGAAACATATATACAAGTAACATTATGCAGACTGAGCTGGTTCTATATAGGTATTTAGGAATATATATTATATTTGTAATAATTTATCATTTCTAAGTTATATATATATATATATATATATATATATATATATTAAAGAGAGAGATGTCTTGAATTTGAGAGAGCAAGGGGAACTATGCAGGATGGTTCAGATGGAAGAAAAGGAAGGGATAAGTGAAGTAATTCTATTATAATATCAAAAAATGTAGAAGAAGAAAAATAAATAAAAAATCACAGACAATTTATCAGTGGCTATACCATTAATGAGATTGTCTTCTCCTCTCCCAGGAACCATTAATTACCTCTAGATCTCCAAGGAGAGGTCGGACTTCATGAGTCCCTCCCCTCTCCTTGATAGTGTGTTCATAGACACAGTCTTGTGCAGATCATGGGTAGGTAATTGAAGTTGCTGTTAATTCAAGAGTTCAATAGCCATGTCATTTCTTGATTCTCAAGCTGTAGTTTAGAAAGGCATAGCTGGAGGGATTATGGCCTCTCCTTTTTTGATTAATGACCCTTGAATAGAACATTTATTTTCGAACCATCTCTCTGTGGGTTCTTTTTAAGGGCACTCTCCCGGGATCCTTGGCACAGAGTAACAATTCTTCAGTGAACATATCAGATGACAAGAACAGTAAAACCAATGGTACCTTAATGGGACCTATTGTGATAGTTGCTTTACCCCAACTCTCCCTCACTTCCTTTCTCTCCTGCATTCTCAGGTCATCATGTTCCTATCCATAATTGACACATAACTCTGTGCCGTTCTTTTTGCTGGTGATCAGGATCACAGACAGTACCATGAGGCTGTGCCAAAGCCATGTCCCTCTCTCTAATCTCTCCTGTGTGATTGCAGCTCCAGGCAATATTCTTGGGACCATCAGGGATTCTTCAGGCACTAGTCTTGGTCTTAGATCTGCTTTCAGGTTGAGGGTTGTTTCTTTTAATGAGTTGGACAAAGGAACAAGGACCTTTTGTTCTTCTTTGGATCCCTCCTAGGGATTTAGGAAGTGAAGTAAGGAATTATGACTATAGAGTAAACTGATCATTCCTGAAGTGGCACATATGTTTACAATTTGCTCTTTGAGACTGCCACCCCTCCAAGCAAGTTGAACTTCTACCAAATGAAATGTCCTCCCTCTAAAGAATACCAAATGTATCATTTATTCCTGCCTGTGAGTACATGAAATCAGCAATGGTATTATTGACACCAGGGCCCCAGTAGAGTTGGAGGGACCTCCTTTAATTCCAGAAGACATGATTTGGGAAATGAGCTATTTCTTAGCTATCCTTCCTTATCCTGGAGTTTGGTTTCTTTAATTTCATTTTTGTAGCTTTGTGAGAAAACCTAAAAGAGAGTCAACTCTAAACTATGTTCAGCCTTTATATAAACTATGTTCAGTCTATTTATATGGTAGGGTAAATAAAGATTTTAATTAATACAATCCATTTGGGAAACTGTGGAGCACTGTCCAGCAACACTAAACTCAGTCATGCCTATAGTCCAGAAACTCTATTTGCAGTTTTTTCCTCTGCAAAAATGGCATGCATGTGTGCATATGTGGCTGTGCATAAAGATGCTCAAACTATGTGCATTTCACTAGTCCTAAATCAGAACAACCATAAGTGTCCATTAACAGTTAAAAATATAAACAATGGTAACCACAAGCAATGGAATGCCACACGGCAGTGGCAGTGACATTTGCCAACACGGGTGAGTCTTTAAACATAGTACTGAACAACAAAAAAGCTAGATGTAATAAAATATATCTATGCATCAGTGTGTGTAAAGTTAGGGAAAAGCTCTAATATTTTTAGGTACTTACTAAAATACAGTTGTTTTCCACCAGGTGTGATTTTGCCTCCTCCTACGCCAAGGAATATTGGCAATATTTGGAGACAGTTTTGGGGTTTTTATAAGTGCAGGAGAACAAATAATACTGGTATCTAGGAGTAAAGATCAAGGTTCTGGTAAACATGTTATAGGGCACAAGGCTGCTCCATGACAAAGAATATGAGTCGCCCAAAGGCAGCGACACTGCACTCGAGAAACCATGTGGGAAACCAGAAAATAAACTCAAACAAAAATAAAATGTTGGGGCTGGAGAAATGGCTCAATGGTTAAAAACACATGTTTCCTGCACCCACATGACAGCTAACAGCTGTCTATAACTCCAGTTCCAGGGTATGATAGATTCTCTTCTGGCCCCCATAAGCACTGTACATACATGTTCTACAGACATCCACGCAGGCGAAACACCTATACACATCATAAAATCAAAATAAACCAATCATAATAAAATAGGAGGATGTCTTCCACTTCAGGAAGAAGGCATGACTAGAAGTCCAAGAGGATGGGTTTCTCTTTATCTCGGATGAAAAGTAGATGAAGGGATGTTCTGTAAAGCTAGTGAGTTGCGCACTGTATGGTATGCTTGTTTAAATAAACGTTAAACTACTTTAAAGAGCTGAGTTGTAATGATAATAGAATAGAGAAGTGGAAACACTGGATTTGGGGGCAGGAGTTCCCTGCGAGAACAGATCCCATAGCCACCAATAACAGTGATGGAGTGATGCACACTCAGGGTTGTTGTTGGCACCTTCAAAACTCTGAAGTTTAATTTGCTTTCATAAATGTAATGTAAGTTTTCCTGAGCAAAGGTAATCATCCTTGAGTATTCACCAAATATGGAAAACTGTAACTTAACCTATAGGCAGGCAGACTCCATTTTAAGTTAAATGTTCCAGGAGATAAGGTTTAATCTTAGCAGTGCCATGAAGTTTGGGGACAGAAATGTGTAAGCATTCTACTATTAGCGTGGCACATGCAGTTTCTCTCAGAGATGATGCTGTTAGAGTAACTCAGAGATTATTTTTGAGTGCCTACTGGGAAGAATTATAAATATAGAGAATTTTATTTTTAAATGGACCCAGGCCTGGGGATATAGCACAGGGAAAATATTCTTGCCTACTATGCACAGAGCCCTGGGTTCCATTCCAGTGCCACAACAAAAGAAGAAAAGGGAGTATTAGCCTAGCATCTCTTAACTAAGGAGTGGATTGAAGCTTGAGCCCAGCAGAAAGGTTTCTTGTCTCTCCCTGTCTCCTCCATTATCCTAAATGATCAAGTATGAACTTTGAAGCTTCATGCCACAATAAAATACAGTTCAACTCACCCAGAGCAATAGCAGAGCATAAGGGTTAATTCATTGAATACACAGAATAATCAATCACATCTGGAAAAGTGAACAATGAGAAAAAATACTCATCATGATTAGAGATTCAAAAATAGATCTTAAAATGTACTTAAATAGAAATAATTTCTGAATTTAAATTATTTAACAGACCTCTCAGTGTTCTGGACAATCTTTTAAGGTTCCTTTTTGTGACTTGAGCCTTGAACACATGAACTGAGATTTGAATGAGCAGATTATTTTTAATGATGTATTTCTTTTTTTCTGGAGGACAATTCATTCATTTCCTAAACGCTTGTCTTATATCACTAAACTCATCTACTATGGGGTTGGGGAGCCATCATACTTGAAAATTTCATGGCAACTTAATAATAGCACTTTAGCAAGGAATATTCTAGAAGACAGAAATCATGCCTAAAGTGTAAGTACATAGATTGGCAAGCATTGGTTCTTTTATTGCTACTTTTTAAGGTCATAAGACAAGCAAATTCTGGGGCAACCCAGTTTTAAAAAGTATTCCTTAGCTGAAACTCCAAGCTTATATGACCAAAGAGAAATTCCTGAAACCAGAGAGTTCATGTTTGTTTGTTTGAAACAGGGTTTCGATGTATTTCAGAGGCTAGCCTCAAATTCATAGCAATCTTCCTGCCTCGGTCCCCCAAAAGCTGAGATTATAAGCATGACCTATCATGTCCTGCTTTAAAGTTCATCTTCGTAGACAGCAGTGGAGCTCCTAAACCGGGCATGTCATGGTTAGTCTATCATATCTCATTTTTGTATACACAGACTCCCCAGGCTATGGCAGTTGCAAGCCTCTGAAGGGTTGAAGCTTGTAAAGCGGGCACTACATCTCTCCTTTCTTTGAAGCCTTCCTTCTAAAGGTTGTTTTTCAGCAGCTGATGAGAATGAAAGTAAAAGGAGAGAACTTTAGTGCATCCTTTTCTCAGCCCTGCCTGGTCATGCTTGAACAGAAGTCTCTAAAGTGAATGGATTGACTCTGTCCTCCCTTGTAGCCAAGGGGTAGGGAACTTGAGCAAAGTAGACTGCAGGGAGAATGAGAGACCCAAACAAATATCTGGGTCTTGTTCATAAGACAGGTAGCATTCTTGCTGCACATTTCTGTTTGACGAGAGAATTGACTTTTAAGTTTATTCTTATATTTTATGGCAGTGGAAAATACACAGAGAAAAGAGTATAAGCAGCACCCATTTGCTGAACTCTTGGTGCCATGGCTTTTTACTTACAAATACGCAGACCATCTATAGCAGACTAGAACATGGATTCCTATGGGCTACCTTCCTAGTCTATTCCACTTTCCCCACCTTGCTGTCATTCTGACATCTGTCACCACACGACTATTCTAGATCAATATTTGCATTTCAGTTGCAGAATAAATAAATGGGATATTATAATGTGGACTCCTATGACTTCTTCCTTTTAACATAAACTTTGAGAGATGGATTCATATTGTACGCTTTGGTAACATTGTCCTTTTTATCCCAGCTGATTAGTATTCGACTGTGTACAAAGCCAGCAGATGATTTATATGTGTCGGTTTATGTTATGTTTGAACTGTTTCCATTGTGTGTAACTATGTTTGAAGGCATTATGATACTATTGTATATGATGTGGTCATCTAAATTATTCTATGTATATTCACAAATGGAATTATTGAATGAGAAGACAGACAGGCTATTAGCTTCAGTATATAGAGCTGTATAGTTTTCCAGATAGTTGGACCACCTTGAGATTATCCAAGTAGCTATCTCCAGAATTCCTGAAACTTTGTGCTCACACTTCCACTACTTGTTATAAGTAGACTGCTAATTGTTTTCAAATAATTAGATGTCTGTCAGTAGATGAGCTTGTCCAAATGGATTTACCAGGGCTCACATCCTTCTTTTCTCTCCTTGCCTCCAAAATGGATCTGTCAGAGGGTGTTTTTACAGTTTAATATAGCTGGACACTGAAGAACTAATATCAGTAATCCCCAAATCCACGTTGCATGCCACAGCTACCCTTCTGGGCCCTGGATAGGTTGACTGCATGGTTCTGGAGTCGCCACTCAATCTCAAGATCCTTCCTCATCCCCACCCCATACCCTGTACCTCTTCTGCATTTCTTTCTGAGGAAACTTGGTGATTTTTTTTTAATGAGGTGTTTTAAAGGACAGGTTTCCATGAAGGGACTTTTAGAGCAGAAGCTAATTGTACGAGTTATTGTGCAGATCCAGTGTGTGTGCTAAAAACGAGTTGGTTTACTTGGCAATGTTTGCCATTAGTGTTCCTCTTTATAGCTCCTTGTTCAATGCTGCCCCTTACCCTACAGTGTATGCCCAGATCCAGTCAGGGTGCGAACTCACTTCTAACAAATTCTCTAGGACTAACCCTTCAGCCCGGCTTCCCTACACTGCTTAGCTAGGGCAAACTCCCTTAGCCATTGTGATCCGACTCTCCTAGCTTCAACAGACCCTGGGGAGACAGTAATACTTAGATCCTTCTCACAAGCCTGGGATCTCTGAGGGTCCCAGCATTTTGAGACTCAGATCAAGACTTTCCAAAACCTTCAACTCCACCCTCCCTTGAAATGGGTGTGAATCGCCTTCCAGCGACAGGAGCCTAGCTCCGTCAAAGTTACTCAAAAATATCTCTCGGAAAGCTCTTCTCTCTTTATTGAAGCCCCAGTGTTGACTGTCAGGTCAAGGGACCAGCAGGAGGAACCAAGTGCTAGGAGGCAGGACTTTGGGCAGCCTGACACCTGTCTTGGGCGACCTCTGTGGCTGCAGCCATCAACAGCTGGCAGCGGCCACTGCCTCAGCAGGGGCCCGCCAGGAACGGAAGGAATTAAACGCCCGCCCATCTCATCAGACTTGGCCGCTCCCTCCTCCTCCTCCTTTCCCTCCCCCTGCTCGCTGCCTCCTCCTCCCGGTCCCCACAGGCTCTGCCGCAGGACTCAGTGCCAGCTACGCTAGGAGCCAAGCTCGGGCTCAGAGCGCTCAGAGCACAGCGGGGCTGACGCCCAGGGCTTTCTCTGAGATGGCAGTGAAGTAGGGAGACCACTTGATAGTCGCCAGGACCCTAGGCTGAGCTGGAGAGCCTGCTGCTCCTCCACGCGGGGAAATGGGGGACCCGTCCTACAGCGAGAAGCCCCGTCTGTACTACGCGGTAAGTGAGTGTCCCGACAGGCGAGGAGACGAAAGGGGGCGCCACTTGGCTGGCAAAAAGGATACTTTGTGGAGGTGATGGGATTCTTGGTTCTTTAGAAGTCTTTTGGCTCGGGATAGGGCTCGGGAATCGGGTGTGCCGGTACCTCACCCAGGAGTGCCACCTGCTCCAGAACTAACTCAACCGTGCTCCTCAAAATTCCTGAGTAAGAGTCCGTGCTCTGAGTGTCCCTGTTTCTGTGATTTGAGCAGTGGTCACTTAGTCCACTACCTGGGGCTGGCCCCCATTGCTACCTAGCTGTTTAGGACTAAAATGAAGGACTTCTGGGGCGTGGCCAGCCTTTGGTCAGATTTAATGGAAAGACTAGAATCGAGCTAGATAGACATAAAGGCTGCCCACTGATCTGAATCCAGTGGAGCTGCTGAAGAAATGTCGCAGGGAGCTTTGAGTGCACTGAGTTTACTCCTTGGAAAGAGTTTGTGCATTTCCCTAGGAGTTTGCAAAGGGACAGAAGGTTGCCAACTGTCTGTTCAATACAAGGGAATACCAGGGAGTCTTCTGTTGAACTCTTCTTTTACCTCATGGTGATCTCTTTTCTCTCTGTTGATTTGAGTATCCCACAAATATTTATTGGGGACTTATTTTGTGCTGAAGATTGTGCTAGGCGCTGTAGGTACCTACCCCAGCATATGTGATAGAAATCTCATTGAGCTTGTGTCCTTTGAAGGAGTCAAGGTTTCACGTTAATGGCTAACCAAACAAGATTCTAGATTAAGCTTTTTTTTTTTCCTTTGAGAGGGAGAGGGAGGAAAGAAGGCAAGAGGGAATTAAAGAGATATTTGATGAATGAGCACTACTTCTGAAGATTGCCAAGAGGGGGACAGGCAGCAGGTTTTGGATATTTTATTTTCAACTTTGAAGATCAATAGTTTTAGGATGAAACATCACTGTTGTTCTGTTGTCTGTTAGTTTATTGAGCTTTCGTTGACATGCTTTTCACTGTTGAGATTGAACATTTGACTGCCAATTTCTAGAAAAAAAAACCTGGAGAGAAACAGACAAGGCAGAGCTGACAAGTTAAAAAAAATCAATATTTATAGTAAGGCAAAGGCAGTTAGCTGTCTGGAATTCACATCTTCCCAACCCACTCTCTATATCAAAACTATATTATTTAAAGGAAGAATTTGATGTGGATATGCGTGGTAGGGTCAGAGGTCCAGAAGCTCCCCTAGCTGGTCGTGGATCAGCCACTAGGGCAAATTGAGTATGTCTTGAATGTCACTTTCTTCCACTGGAAAGGTGAGGGTCTGAGCTAGGAAACTGTTAACTTTTTTTTTCCAAAGCCAAGGTTCAAGGAACAAGAAACAGTTCTTTCTCTGGTTTAGCTATAGTTGTTTGTGTGAAAAAGTCAAGTGAAACTCTTGTTCGGTTACTGATGCTTGTTCGTTTCTGCAGAGACACTGGCGGCTCTGAGATTGACCTTTTAAAGTGGTCATAAGGATAATCAGGTTTCTGCAATCATTATTTGTGCTCTTTTGTCATCTGGCTTCCCCATAGTTTTCAAATTTTGAGTTGTATCCCAGTGCCTTTTGATTTGTGATTACAGGTCATTTTGAGCCCTTACTTAGAGAGCAGGTGGGGGAGGAAAGGTGACAACTGGCTCCTTACGTACAAACTGATGCACCCATTCAATGAATGATTATTCCCTCTATATACAAATATATCAGCACAGCCCAAGAATTTTATATTGTTATTTTAATTCAGTTCTCTCCTAAAATAATAAATTCATGCTCAACCACATGATAATATGCTTTTAGTCTCTGAGTATTTGCTGGTAAACAACCCTTTTACTAGCATAGGCTATCATGCACACATATTTTGTATTAAGATTGGAAAGGGGAACATTTTAGAAAGAATTTACTGAGAGAAATCAACTGGGCTCTAAATATTTCTATATATGCTTTGTAATGATAAAGCAGTTGTGTTCAGCAGTTTCAAAGCCATCCTAGGTAGGAAAATGTTCTTTATAAAGTACAACCTGTTGTTTTTCAGGTTAGTAAGATCGTTAATGGCTTAAGATTCAGTGTTGGATTCTATGTACCTTACTAATTTGAATTTTTAATAATTGCGGGCTTGTTTTGTCCTTCAGCTCAAATAATCTTGCTTTGCTCTATGTGGTTTGGCTGCACTATGGCTTTCCTGGAAAATAACTCCTCTCTATGTGTCTTTAGTACCTCTTCACTCCCCTGAAATAAAACCCAGGAGATAAATAGTTAATATGCTTTCTTCAGAGCTTTTTTATTTCCTGTCCAAAGTGAGACTCCATATACTAAACAAGTGCTTACCATTTATTCACTCAGGAAAAAGAAAATACGCGGAGTGGTTATTGTGTGTTAGATATCTGAGCAATTTCCCAGACACAGGTCACTTCATTTTCCTCTTAAGATCCACTTTAAGCATCACTGAGAAAAATGCATAAATGATAAGAGCATCCAACATGTATAGTATCAGGTACATTTTCAAAGTATGATACCACAATGCTATTCTTTATCTTCACAGTAGAATGTGATAGCAGCTTATGTTTTTATTCAAAGTGTTCCTTCTGTGGTTTTCCCACATTCAGTTTTTGGCTATCCCATCATTCCAGCTGAGTGTTGTCCTTGATACCTCTTGGAGACTTGATCAGATTTTGAGAAGCTTGCTCTGACTCCAGCTTGAAGTCAGAATAAGGTATATCTAAAATGCATCTTTTCTTCTAACAGAGATGGGAGAAGATGATCTGTACTGTACATAGCTAGGAAAGATGTAGCAAGCAGTTGATGCATTGCAGAGAGGCTTAGGAAATCAGACCTACCAGACTTAGTATAGATGGAGTGTATAGGTAATAGAGAATAAGTAGCAAAGATGTAATTAATGAACCAACGTGTTTTGGCCACAATTCTGGAGAAACTACAGGGTATCATAGCATCCTCATACCTTATCCAAATTTCAATGTGATTGGACATAATCTGGGTCAATTTCATACTTAATTCCATATAGTGGATTAGGTGGATTTTTTTTCCATCTCTTGATTAAAGAAATACAAAGGACAGGCAGGAAAATTGAAGGTGGTACAAAAATAGTTGGTGACAGAACCAAGACATTACCTATGTGCTCTGAATTGACAAAATTCTTCCATGTCGTCTATGTAATTGTAACAGTTAACCCCAATTATGACCTCTTTCCATCTCCATCTGTTCAGGTAATGATCTAACAACAAAATATGAGGCTTTTAGTAATTTATTATGTTCGTCCATATTGGCAAACCACATGGCCAAATACCTCTATAATCTGACTAGTATAGACAAAAATCCAAATTTTAAATATCCCTCAAAAGATATTAGAAAAAAATCTGACTGAAAATTAGTTCCCTGACTTTTCAGAACTCTCTACAAGTTTACTCTTCTTTTTTGACTGATTGACTTGTGTTTCCCTTGAACAGAACAAAGAAAGGCAGATAAAATGCTCATATAGTCACCATGAAAGGTTCCTGAACTGATGGTATTCTTTTCTGTTTTATTGGTAAATAGAAAACTCTGTGGAGTATTGTATGTGTCTTGTCCTTGCTATCATACCAGTAGCAAGCACAGTTCTGGGAGTGCAGCAAGTGCTTGTTGAACATGTGTTGCTGGCTAGGCTGCATGAATCCAGTAGGTGACACCTAATTTTAGTCATTTCAAGTCTCTCATTCTCTTTCATTTCACTCAATAGACTTCTTAGCAGCTTTGTTGCTGACCTCATTTCCTGTTTGGTACGCTTGCTCCGCCATCTGTACTTTTGACCACAACCTTGTAATCATATGTTGACTACATCCAGTTTCACTTAACTCTGTCCTAAGGAGCCCACCCAAAGGATTAAGCCCTTCACCTCACAGTGAGTCTTCTCTTCATACAGAATAGTAAAGGTCTTAGCACAAGACGTTCGATGTGGTCTCTACAGAAACGTTCACTTTCCATAGATTTAGAAGTAATCAGTGTTTCTTCATGATTCAGTAATGTTGTATACAGGGTACTCTCTGGTAACTCCAAAGATGCCAGAACCTGGGCTTCTTTACAGACAGGAATCAGTTATTATCCATCACTGCTGCCAGTGAGGACAGCTATGAAATGGAGCAGATTTACCATTTGTTTTTCATCTATCTCCTGATAAAAGCAAAAGCAAAGCAAAAGAAAACAAAAACAACAACAACAAAAACCAAAATCCAACCAACCAACCAATCAATGAAACAAACCAACAACCAAATAAAAAAAATATTCAACTTAGAAATAAACGAGAGGTCACTAAATCCCCTTGATGAACACTCTTCTAATTATAAACATCCTTTCTAATCTTGTATCTTCCCAAATTGATTTTTTCTGTTATGCTCTTTCTTGGAGGCTGCCTATTTAGTCTGGAAGCCCTACTTTTTAAAGAAGTCACACCTCCCATTTTTCAAATTTCTCATTAAGCATCACTGTTACTGGACAACCAGATTCCCATTGGGTGCTATATAGTAAATATATTTATCATTTTGAAACAGATACCTCATGTTCTTTAATTTTATTTTGCATGTTTTTGGGGGTGAACTTCCCCCCATAGGTAATAAATCTATACTGGATGGATTTTATTTTCAAATTAGTTGTAAGTGTGTGATCCAATCATAAGAATTCTTTGCTGTATTCTTGGTTCCTAATTTCCCCCTAGATAGTTTCCAGACTTGGCCATCGCAGAAAATAGTTGGGGACCATGTATTGAGAAGAATCCTTTAATAATAAAATGGTATAGTGAAATTTCAGTGCTTAAAGTTCTATCGTTTGTTTCTGTTACATGTAGAATAATATTCATCCCTGATCTTAGCCATCTAAGTCCTCTTACATGATCTCTGCTTCTCATCACCCTTCTCCAGTCTAGCCATAATCTTTTATGAGCTACAAAGATCTACAAAACTGACAATTTTATTCCTGCAGAGGCCGTTTACTTGTCCTTTATGTCTACAATGTTCTTTGTATGGCACATTAGTCTGCATCCTTCACATTGTAGGGGAAAGAAAGTCTCCTTCCCTGATGACTTTCTTGAAAGTGTTTCTGACTGTACTGAGTTACCATTAACCATATCACATGATCTTCTTCTGCTTTAATTGGACTTGTTATTATATTTTATATTCAGCGCTTGTTTTTCTAAGCTGATGTGGAAGCTTGTTCAGGACAGCCATCCAAAAATACATTTCCCATCATATCTTTACTGCCTAGAGTAGGCAGTGGTACAAGTTAGATTCTGTTTTTACATAGACAAGTACAAGACTTTCCAAAGTTAACTCTTTACTGGTTATTTAGTGGGCTAGGGGTAGAGAGGATACTGCAAAAATGTTCTCTTCACCCTTTTACCCAATTCTTACTAAATGAGCATCTCCAAGTACCAGACTTAAAATCAATACTCAGAAAAGATTTAGGAGTGACTCTGGAATTAGCCATGTTTGGAAACTATTGATATAGACTTACTGATATTGAATCAAGCAAGAATTCAAATCTGTTAAAAGCTAGGACTCAAGATCAAGGCAGCTCTAGACAGTATGTTACAATTAATGTGACTTCAAAGTAATAGAGTACAGCTTTTCAGATAGGTGCCTGGTTTTAAAGCCTAGTGTTCATTTCAGCCACACCCTCTAAAGATACTGGAGACATAGAAATGATCCTTTCACTACATATTGCATACTACTAATATTTCCCTCAGTTTTCATTTTAATTTAAGTCAGTACTTCTGTAAGAGGGGCTTGATAATGTCTCAAGGCATTATTTTTAGTCACTACTAGCAGGAGCTGCTCTTGGCATGTAATATGTAGAGATATGAGGTACAGATATGCACTGCCCAGTGAGGAATTGCCCAGTGCCAAGTGTCAATTCTGCTGGGGACTTGAAACCCTGGCTAAGATATTCTTATATAGAACTCAAAGTCTTTAATGTGTTTGGAGAACTGTTTTGTATGAAGTACCTCAAAATATCTGCAGGTTTCTTTGCTTTTTAATAGTCAGTATTGACAAAATAAAAGATAGACTTGGCTAGCTAGATTCAGTCACAGCTATAAACAGCATATTTTATGCCATGAAGTGCTGATACTGAAAAGAGTATTGTCATAATAGATGTCTTGACACCGTGGGACTTTTACTTCTTGATTTCTCAGTAATAATGTTCTTCCAGATCCTGGGATTAAAACATGTTTTCTGTAGCTACCTTCTTTATGCATTAACATCTACCAGCCTTACCTTGTATGCTGCCTCTGCTTGGACTTAGAGGAGTATCCATTGCTCAAATTTGATAAGTCTGTGCCTAAAATTTGAAAGTATAATTCTGAAAAGATGTGAAGCATTCTCAGAAAACCTTCATTGGTGAACAACAGACCTGCAACAGTCAGAAAACTAGAAGTGAGGGTGTGTTCTTTTGTTCCACTGGCTGGGGATGTGCTGTAGACCCTTTGCTATGAACGGTGCAAGACGCACTGAAAGGAACAGAAGGTTGGAGGAGGGAGACTGTGGCTTCTAAATCTTCTTCCTCAGTCTCATCTGGACAACCACAGACTACCCCGTGGTTGGTGATTTGTCTTTTCTGCCATTGAGATGATTCTAGGGACCTTTTCTAAACCTCTGGCCATATCTCTTAATGATAATTAGTATGACTTGTTCTACACTGTAAGCGCCTAAATGATTGAACAAGTAACAAATCGAGTTACTAGTAATTGGTTGAATTTTGCACTGCAGTCATCAGTTTTCCCAAGCACACATTTTCTCTTTAAAACAAATAGGACAAAAGGATCAAGGACTGTCCTCACTATATATATATACGGTTGTGCTTTCTCTATGAAGGTTGTGACAGATTACTTTGCTGTAAATGTGGTATTTATTATAGGCTGCCATTCCATCCACTGAGTTACATCCATAGCACTTTATGTGAATAAGGGATATGGCATACTACCAGGAATTTGACCAGTTCAAATATGATCTTTGTTCACTTAAATATGGTTTGACTTCTGCTTTTCTTAAAAGGTGTCATGACCCTTTGAAATAAAAATCTTTTAGGATTCCCTTTCCTTCTTCACTGATATATTTTTAGAACTTTTTAATTAACAAATTACAATAAAATGTGAGCATTTGGGATGTCAACTAAACTAGATTTCTAACAAGATTTTTTTTCAGAATTTAAATGAAAGTTGCTATGGGAACACCAACAGAACGTTTGAAGATTAACTCTAACAATATTTTTTAATGACCCCTTTACACAGCTGACTAAAGTATCAGGTAAAGAAATTGCCTAAGTAAGTACAAGTAATAAAACAACTAAAGGCATCTTGTTGGCATTGAGAGTGACTGGCTCTGTGTTTCCTGAGCAACCTTGTTTTAGGTGGGCACTGCCTCATATAGGCACGAAGCCCTGTACAATGCTATAGATCCTTATTATGTTGGTACCACTCTAGCTACACCCATTAAGTAATAGAACTGTAGTAAAGAGATGGGATGTTGAGTTTGCAGAATAATTTGAAACAGTGACACTCAGAGTTATTTCTGTATGTATGCATATGACTTTCAGTAGGTGCTGTGATCTTGGTGTTGATGGTCTGAACAAAATGTAAAATGATGGTCTGAACAAAAAAGTCTTGACTTTCATTTCAAAAGAAAAGTTATTCTTCCTCTTACTTTAAGCTATTGAATCATAGGGGAAATCATAGTGTGAAGATCCAAACAGAAAGAAACTCAGAGTGCTTAACTTGAGAAGTGACTTATTTTTGACATGTTGACAGATGTGAGGCAGGCAATGAAAGGTAGCAAGGCCTTCAGTGATTAGCTATGTGGAACACTAGTCATGGAAGGAGCAGTGTGGTATGAGAACCCAAAGACTCTTAGCGGTGATTGGAAGGGATACTACCAATGTGTTCACAAGGCAAAATCGGGAGAAGCAAAAACAGAGTGTAACAATCCACCCAACCCCTGACATCTTGTTTATTTTTATATTTCTATCTCCTTCTCGAACCCAGCTCAAACATTCTACTGAGATAAGTGTGAAAGGAAGAGCCCCGCACACAGAGGGCAGTAGCTTTGTTTTCTTTTGTTGTGTGTGTGGAAGGGAGTATGTTGGCAAAGAGAGAGTACCAACCTGAATGTACGATGCCTTCGTAGTTACTTCCTCACGAAAGATCCTATATTCTTCCCAAGAGTTCCCAAATTTCTTGAAGTGTTTAATTAGAATGTTTAAACTATTCATGTATTATGCAAACTCTACCTGCCTGCACTATATATCCCAGTAAGTATTCATTAGAGGAGCTAATATTCACTTAGATTATGAAATTATGTTTATATGTGTATAGGTATGTAACTTAGAAGAACACTGTCAAGAGTGCTGTGATCAAAGTTTATTAATATAAACAAAACTAAAATGGACCATTTTCCCTCTAAGCTCATGACACTAGTCTAATGTATTTTGTTTTCTAAACAGTGAACAATGAAGAATTAATTTAGCATTTTCTGATTGGGAAGTATAGTTTTAGTTTTTAGCTTTAAAGTATTTTTACTTATGTCTTCCAGTTATGGACTGGTTGCAGCCAGAGACTGCAGTTGGATCCCCTTGAAACCCAGTTAATTTGGCAAGAGGAATTACAATTTCTGAGATCTTTTACTTCAATTCTGTGATCTGGGTTTTTCACTTTGTAATGATTTTCTTTACTGTACAAGATTTATTTATTTATTTATTTACTTATTTATTTATTTTGCCAACTACATATCCGGCAGGAAGCTGACACTTAGTTTATATGAAGACTGTAAACTTAACCACCAAATGATCCAATTAATAAATGGGCTAATGAATTCAATAGTTCTCAGGAGAAAATAAAAAACAAAACAAATGGCCAATAAATGCTCAAAAAGGGAAGGAGAGGGTCAATATCCTTAGCTTTCACAGAAATAACAAGTAAAATTGCTTTGAGATTCCATCTTACCGTATTCAGAATGGCTTATCATCACAACAACAAACAACAGAAAGAACAAATGCCAACAAATGTTCGTGAGGCTGTGGAGAGAGAACAACCATTATGAACTTCCAGTGGGAAAATAAATTGGTACAGCCACTGTAGGAATATGTATGGAGCCTTCTTAAAAATGGGAGGAAAAGATCAAAATTAGAATTACTATGTGACTCAACTATAGCACTCCTAGAAATCCACCTAAAGAATCTACATTGACATAGCAAGTAGACACTTGCATATCTATGCTGCTTGTTGCATCATTCACAATAGCCAGAAATGGATAATGAAAATGTGGTACACACATACTCAATGGAATTTTATAGAGCTCCATAAAAGCAAAATAATAACAATTTCAGGAAAATGGCTATACAAGTATGTGTCAGCTCAACTTAGAAAAACAAATATCTTGAAACACACACACACATATTTTAATGATATCTTTCTTGCTTCTAATTGTTTTTTTGAAGATAACATATATAAAACATTGGAACATATGAAGGGGAAGAGGCCAGCACCATGAACCGTATCATGGCTCTGTTTACATGGCCACTTGTAGCATGTTCTTGATGTATGCTTGATACATGCATTACTGTCAAAGAAATTAATCAATAGTTTAATGTTTTTTATCTTTTAGAAATATTTAGTTTGACAGTAGTAATGATAATAGCCAGCATCTGTTGAGTACTTTCCATGAAAAAACGAATAGCTTACCTATATCATTTCACTTAATCCTTTAAAAGATGCCTCTATAATCTATGCTATTCTCTCCATCCTTCCCATACTGGCAACATCCCTGATCCCATTGATCGTTGATCAGAAACAGCAGGGAAAAGAAAGTAAATTGATAAAGTGATAAGCAGTATTTTGGTGTTCTGGTTAACAAACCACCACAACTTCCACCACCACTACCACCACCACCACAACCAGAAATTAATAGCATTCTGTTTGATATATTTGGCTAACTGTTGTGATATTCGAATTCTCACCAGCAAAGTGATTTTGATTAAAACATGGCCAATTTTAATCCTGCTTGAATGCTTCTCTTATTTTCTTTATGTGACCATTCTAATGGAACATCCATTTCAGGAAAGACACCGAAAGGCATGGTGGAACACTCTGCCACCTGAAAAAGGTGCATGTGAACTGGCAGGTGTTCGTCATCAGAGTTTTCCAAAAGTACTTATGAACAAGGATAAACACCAGCCCCTTGTGTATTCCCAATGGCTCTGGATAGCACAGTAGTCATGTAAACACCGGTGTTCATGGCACACATGCATTCTTACTCACTCGGTTTAAAGGGAGTGGCAGTTCATAGACCTCTCTTAGGGAAAAGATTGACCCTTATCAAGATTAACTGGCTTAAAAACCCCGTAATTGCTGTTTTTTCGTTCAGGATGGCTGCAGAGTGAAACCTTATCATTAGGACACAGTTATAAAGACTTCCTGCATTTATTTGGTTCCCACCATTTTTTTCAAAAAGGTGTCACAAGTGCTGATGCTGTCTGATTCCACAAACATAGCACACTTTTACTTCAGTTAGAGATGTTTCACCATATGATTATGCTTTGATGCATATTGGAAAGGGAGATTATTTTTACAACCTAGACATATGGAAACTAGCCTCCTTTCAGCAAGGTAGGCAACTAACACTACATTGCTAGAACTCCTCAACATCATGCATTGCAAATATTTGTAAAAGAGTATAAGCTCTTCTTGAGAGTCTAAGGACAGCTTAGATTTGAAGAACCATGGGATCTTCTAGGACAATGGTACTCAACCTTCCTAAAGCTGTGACCCTCATGGTGTGGTGACCCCCCCCCCAATCATAATATTATTTCCTTGCTACTTAATAACTGTAAGTTTGCTACGGTTGTGAATCGTAATGGAAATATCTGTGTTTTCTGATGGTCAAAGTTGACACCTATGAAAAGATCATTGAAACCTTCAAGGGGTCATGACCCACAGGTTAAGAACCGCTGTGCTAGGCTGTCTCTGTACTTTTCTATTTAATGCAGCATCAATATAAAGGATCAGTGGTACTAATGCTTACCTTATAGTATGTTGTGTAATGTAGAGTTGTGTTTGTACCAGTTAGCTATTATTGTCATACTAACACTGTTTGACATACTACTCTGACATTCAGTGGTATAAAATACAACCATCAATCATCATGAATCAGCTGGTCACCTGGGCTGGCTTACCTAGGCAGAGCTCAGCTGTTTTACTGGAGGTCCAGAAGTCAGTCCCAGAAAACATGGCTCTTTTGAGAGTTCCGTTCCATGTGTATCTATTCTAGAGTTAAGGATGGTGGGATGATGTCTACCTAGGAGAGCCACGGAACTACAAGCAAAAGAAGACAAGTAGAATCAATCTAATACTCTCAAGGCATATGCAGGTTAGCATATTGCTATTTCCTCTTACCTCTCATTGGCCAGAGCAAAACACATTTACAAGGCTACTACTATCTTGGGTTGGGAAAATGCTCTCCTTTCACGATGGGGCTGCAAAAAAAGGTGAGGGAAGAAAGCTAAGAGATGTAGGAATGTACTCACCACCCCCCCACACACACACACAGAGAGAGAGAGAGAGAGAGAGAGAGAGAGAGAGAGAGAGAGAGGAGAGATATTTAATCAAATCCCTGAGAGCACTAATATTTTTAAGAAGATAGAAATATGATAGAAATATATCTATCCCATTTTTCTTTCAATTTTGTCAGTTAATTCTTTCAGGAGAGGTAGAATTTGGGTTTCCTTTTTTTGTTTGTTTGTTTTATTTATTTATTTAATGTATACTGCTGCTGTCTTCAGACACACCAGAAGAGGGCATCGGATCACATTACAGATGGTTGTGAGCCACCTTGTAGTTGCTGGGAATTGAACTTAGGATCTCTGGAAGAGCAGTCAGTGCTCTTAACCACTTAGCCATCTCTCCAGCCCCTATAGGTTTCCTTACATTGATATCAGTTACCCCAAGCCCACAGCAGTAGGATAGGAATACATTGTAAAAGAATATTATAGAAACATGTCCATGTTTAAGCAGAATTGCTACAGTTTTCCCCGGTTTCTTTGTCTTTAGTAACTATGGTTTCTCAGACTAGCCAAAGGGAGGCATTCATAATTACTTCCTTGGAGATTTAACAAATTCTTTTTATTGTTTCTATCTATCTATCTATCTATCTATCTATCATCATCATCATCATCATTTATCTATACGTATCTATATCATCTATTCATCCATCCACCTATAATTTCTCTATGAGCAATGAGATGGAGACTCACTCTGTCGCGTACACTGCTCTGGAACTCACTATCTGTCTTAGCCTCCCCTCAAACTCATTGCCCTCCTCTGCCTCTGCCCCTTGAGTACTAGAATTACAGGTGTGTACCAACACAGCTGGCTGAAGTTTTCTTCTTTTTAATATATAGATTTATTTTTATTTGATGTGTATGGGTGTTTTGCTTGCGTGCATGTCTGTGAACCACGTGTGTAGTACTCATGGAGGCCAGGAGAGGGTGTCAGATCTTTTGGAACTGGAGTTAGAGACAGTTAGATGAAAACATATGGGTGCTGTAAATTGAACCTGGGTCCTCCAGAAGAGTTCTTAACCACTGAGACAGCTCTCCAGCTCCTTAAATTTATTTTTAATCGACAAAAAATGTGTTTATGATATACAATATGTCTTTAAATATGTCTGTATTCTGGAATGGATACATGAAGCTAACAGAGCTATGAACCACACTTGTTTTGTAGTAAGACCACTGCATCTTATCTGTTAGCAATTTTCAAATATAAAATAGTGTCTTTTTCTTCACTTAGTACTAACAATAAAAATTTTAAATGCTTCTCTTGTTTAGCTAAAAATTTGTCCTTTGACCAACAACTCCCTGGAGATTTTTATATTTACTTCTATTTATTAGTGTCATGTAGCAGTTTTTATAACCTTAGTGCCTGTTTTAAAATCTAGAAGCAATTACAAATGAGGTGATTTACAATTGGAAAAAGGTATTATTTTAAAATGACTATTTACTATCCAGTCTGACATGTAAGTGAATAAGGTAAATTAAAAACAAAATAGACACATAAAATCTCTTGTCTTTGGAGTTTAAGAAAATTTGTCTTGTCTTCCTTCATTATATCAACTTAATTGCACAGCTGCCAGTTCTCTTAGTTCGCTCTGTTAAATGCTACTACAGCATTAGTTTTTAAATCAAGGGTCGGCAAACTATGGCTCTGGACTGGTCCAGACTACTGCCTCCTTCATATATGTCTTGTGAACTAAGAATAAGTTTTACATTTTTATATATTTACCATTTTATATGTATGTGTGTTTTGCCTGCATGTATGTCTGTGTACCATGTGTGTGTCTAGTGTTTGAGGAAGACAGATTCCCTGGAACTGGAGTTACTGATGGTTGTGAGAGGCCATGTGGATGCTGAGAATTAAACCTGGGTCCTCTATATAGGACCAGCCAGTGCTCTTAACCACCAAGACATCTCTCTAGACCAAGTTTTACATTTTTACATGGTTAAAAAAGAACCCAGAATATTCAGGGTCAGGTGAGAATTATATAGTATAATATTTTGGGGTCCATAAATACAGTTTTATTCGGACCCAGACACATCCATTCATTTACATATTGTCTGGCTGCAATAGCAGACTTGAATATTTGCTATCTGGCTTTAGCAAAAATTTATTTCTATCTAAATTACCATAGACTCTGTAGACAGGTCTAATGTTATGTAAGTACAAGGTACAAAATAAGGTCATACTTGCATAAAAAGTAATACACACACACACACACACACACACACACACACACATTTCATCTCAGCATTTAGAAGGCTGAGGCAGGCAAATGTCTATGAGTTTCAAGACCAGCCTGATCTACACAGACATTTCCATACTAGTCAGGCCTACACAGGGAGATCTTTTCTCAACAAACAAACAAACAAACAAACAACGCAACCTAACTTTGGGGCTTAGGCAGATAGTTCAATGGTTAGGAGTGCGTCTTTTTTCCTGGAAGACCTGAGTTGAGTTCCTTGTACCCAAATTGGCTCACAACTGCCAGTAATCCAGGAGCTCCAATGCCTTCTTCTGGCCCCTGTGTGCACTGCATTCATATGCAAACTTGAACACAGAAACACACATATACATACAATTAAAAATAAAAATTGTAAAAGATACATGGTAACATTAAAACCACATAAAACTTTATAAACTTTATAAAAACTTTTTAGGTGCTACAAAGGGCAACTCTATTGAACTGAAATCCTAGAGACACAGTATTTTAAAACTACCATCTTAGAGTTATATATATTATAGCTATGATTGTTAGTTTATAATAGTATACTAAAGGACTCCTTAAAGAGTGAAATTTCTAAAAGTTTAAATCATATTTGATTCATAAAGAAACTGACCAGCAGGTAAATGTGTTTGCTGAACTTATGATACTTTCACTATCCCTTTAGGATAAAAACTGTTACATTAACAATTGCTACATTTTTAAAAAATGTACAACTTCACATAAACAAAATTGATGTTAAAAATAAATGTGAGTATGAAGTCATGTAGTAGGAATTTTTCATGGCTAACTAGGTAAATATTCTAGGCAAAATAATTTTTAAGGGTTGCTGTTTTTCATCTTGTCAAAGAGGAGAATTAATCTCTGAGACCTGTCATTCATTTGTTGATTTAGAAGGTCAGGTCTTCTTGTTTACACATTTGAGGGTTAACATCAATATATCCTGAGCTCCTCTAAGAGAGAGATTATAAAAAGCTTCTAAAGGCTCACTATAAACACACCAACTGTTCTGTGTTTTCAAGTCTGCAGAGCTAGCTTACAGAGCAGCTTTGCCCCAGAGCTGGATGTGTGTGTAAGTGAGCTCATGGTCTTGCCAGGGCAGCCAGTGTTTTGCCAAGGGATGTGGCCTGGTCTTCCACTCTGTGCTGTTTCTTTTGGCTGACTTTTTCACATTCCTGTGACCCTTTGAATGGAGGCGTCTTAACAGCCTTTGCTCTACAACATGGCCCCCTCCTATCATTTCCTGCAGGTCTTGCCTTAGATCTCAGCAGTTTCCTGAGTAAATTTCACCTTGGTGTCTTCTAAGAGAATCTCCATAGGCTCAAAGTTTTAGTTCCCCCAAGTGTTAAAGCATAATGACCATGAGTCTTCACATTGGACTGTGCAGGACTCTGAACTTGGAATTCTCTTGGATTCCAAAGCAAGGGGCTAGGTGGGGCTGGAAGAGTTAACTAGAAAAAATGCCCCTGAGGGAGGGGATCAAATGACCCTAAAGGAGGAAATTCCAGTTGAAAATAGAAACCAGGTCAGCACCCTTGTGAGAACCATAGCATGCTCCACTTGAAACTGGCAACCTGTGGTTTGTGAAGGTTGCTGTCAGAAGTCTGTGGATTGTTCTAGAAAGGGGTTTTTGTTTTAGGATGGTAATTAGGTGGTGCAAACCCGAACTGAAACTCGAAAGTTTATCTCCTTTCACAGTTGTGCCATTCTGCAGAGTAATGTGGAAATGACTCAATTTCATGTAGCATCATGCTGATGGTGGTTATTTCTTTAAGATAGAAAACAATTGGAGAATAGTATTTTCTTTAGGAATATGATATATGTGAGTGTACACTCCGACACCCCCCCCACACACAGAGAGAGAGAGACAGAGACAGAGACAGAGACAGAGAGACAGAAAGATAGTGAGAGAAAAAATTTTGACAGAATGGTGAATAACTTCCCATATGCCATTACAAGCCTTTTCTCCACTGATTGTTAAGGCGCAAATGGCTATTTTGTGGAAGCTACATACTATCCCTTCATTAATTCAACAAAAATTATTTCAATTGATTCCTGTTTTTACTATCATTATCTAGTTATTTAAAAAGTTGTAAAATAATAGTTGAAAACATGTACTAGTATGAGGTTCCTAGGAGGACTGGTGGCTATTTGACTAGCAGGACAGAATTCCAGAGTACCTAGACAGAGTGTTTGCTTTCTAGGGCCCTTAAAAACCTGTGGAACAGAATGTCATGGTAAGAAATTTGTTTTGCTCATTGTAGCCTGTGGTGCAAACTTAAGGGAGATTAAACCTGTCTAGAAGTTTTGATGCACAAAGAAAAGGAAAATGCACTCTAATGGATTTTGGGTTTGTGAGGTGTGGTCTAGAATAGTACAGAATTGGAAATTTGGGCTTTCTGTGATGATAAAATGCCGAGTAATGATGAGTTGGTTGCCCTATGGGTTCAAGTATCCATTTCAGAGGAGAAATATTAATTTTCAGAACTGTTTTTCGAAAGCTTTTCAGAAACTAAGAACACCTTAGTATAGTAATAGGATGCTGTTAATAGATATATATTTTTGATATGAATATTGTTTCTGTGTGAAAATATAATGACTTCTGTGAATTAAGACTGGCATAAAGTAGTTTCATGGCTGTCAGGGGCTGGGTTTAGGAATGGACAATAGAATGTTCCTGTGGTGATGGGAATGTCCAAAAACTGGGTAACTGTTGCAAAGTCAATTTACAGGTTATGTTTGTCACGTTAAAACTATACATAAAATTGTTTTACTGGATGTATCAATAGGAAAATCAGGTGTTAAACAATAAGTAAAGGAGAGGAATAGGGGAGAGGAGATGTATATATGAAAATATCCCAACGAAACCCATTGTCTTAGAATATTTTAAGTATAAACTCTGCTAGAAAATGTACTAGAAATGAAGTGTCGGAATTGATCTTACGCAATTAAATACATTAATAACAATAGATCTCTTTGCACTCTTGAACTCTCTCTTAGAAAACTAAAGATGTAATATATGAGGGAAACATGTTGGGATAATTATTCAGGTTTTGCAGCGATCTGAGCAAGCACCCATCTGTGGTTAACACAGAAACATTGCACTGAAATAGTCAGCAGCCTTCTAAAAAGTTCAGCTTTATAAAATTCAATCCAGAGAGACATCTGAGCAACCATAAGGATGGTCTATATGTTTGACAAAAGTGTTTTAAAACGGAATTGTACTTATGCTTTTCACAATTTGATAAAATTTCTAAAAAGCATGGAACTGTAAACTTAAGATGAGTTAACTTGTAAATGCATGTGTTTGTATATGTATTTTTACATTCATGGATGTAGTGCATATATACATACATACACAGACACTTGCGGCCTTCTCTTCTATGTGTATAGCCATTTTGTTACATAGGCCAATATCCATATTCTACAAAATGAAGTCATAGCAACAGGACCATGATTCTGTCTTCCTGACCTTATGTGGCACATTTTGGCTTTGATCATATGACAATAACATTTTCTTAGGCCTCTCAATATCTTCCTGTATATTTAAAAGGGTTCTTCTAAAAACAGAAACAAATTTTTTCCTTTTCTTCTCTTTCACGGTGATAAAACTAACATTGTTTTTTTTATGCTTCCTTCTTTTTCTTTTCTAATTTCCATTTCCCATTCTGTTCACTATGACCAAGGTGATTCAGCTCTGTGGTTCCATTCATATGGATTTGTACTTTCATAACAATTAGTAAGACTGCCTTCTGATAATTAGTAGTGTGTCCATTAACTTGAGGAACATGTATGTTCAGTAATCCATCATCAACAAACAAAACAATATTGAGATATCTTCCTCTGTCAATCCAAGGATGAATCATCTTTTAACAGTTGTATTGAGAGATAATTCACAACAATACAGTTCATTTGTTTCATGTACAATATAGTAAGTTTTAGAATATATTCAGAGCTATGAAACTATATCAACTGACAAACTTTAGTGTTCTTTTGCCTTCCTCAAAGTAACTGCATATTATTAGCAGTCATTATTCATCTGCATGACGACTAGCACTGCAGGCCATTGGAAGATATTAGTTTGCTTTTGACCTCTCACCTGCTTAATATGGAATTTTATATAACGGGCCCATATTTTACATGATCCTTTCCCAGTGACTCCTTTTAGTTAGCATGATACTTGTTGAGTCGTGCTATTAGGCAGTAATTCCTTTTTATGGCCAGGTGATTGATTAATATATATATATATAATCACCTTGAACTCATTATAGAGCTGATAATGACTTTGAAATTCTTATCCTCCTGCCTCCATGCCCTGAAAGTTGGGATCACAGGTATGTGCCATCATGCCTGCTTTTATGTAGTTCTGAAGATGGCTTAAGTACATGCTAGGCAAGCAAGCACTCTGCAGACTGAGCCACATCCCTAACAATGATCTTCCATTTTATAAATATGACACATTTTTTTTTATACTTGCATGAAATGACAGGCCATTGTCTTGCTTCCACTTTCCTTCTTGCTGCTAACGAATTATGTGTTTTGTGTAGATGCATGTTTTAATTTCCCTAGGAGGGGACTGTCTGGGTTATTATGGTGACTCCGCTCACTCATTTGAGGAGCCGTTAGACTGCTTTCCCAAACTGACTACATCATTTTACACTTCCTCAGCAGGTCCAGTTTTCCCACATTCTCAGCGACAGATGCTGACACTTTGTCATTTTGATCCTAGCCATCCTAGTTGTTTGTGAACTTCTAGCTTATCTTTTTTTCTCATTGGAAGACATGATGCACGCTAGAAGGAGATCATTTGCCTTACAACCCCATTTCCTGTGGTTCTTTTTTTAAAAATTGTTAAACCACCCATGTATTTAAAATAGGATCCTCTTCTTTAAAAACACATCACTGGAGTATGCACATATTTTAGCAGTATCCATTTCAGGAAGTAAATAGATACCCTTTCCTCCTGTTCAAATCTGGGAATATATATCCCTTAACATGGATTCCCTGCTGCATCTTTGTATCACTTATGGGATAATGGCAAGTATTCTGTTCCAGTGTTTAGCAACAACACTCTGAGAGGTCAGAGGCTCTGACCTGTGCTCCTATATGAACACGTGGCATAGATAGCCACTGAATCATGGGACATATCCTGAGGCAAACTCCACCCCTTCGCTCCAGGCCGTAGTCACTTAAACTTTACTATAGTCCTTACTGTGTCTGTTATGCTTATAAAAGTGATTTTTCTACCCAAGTTGTCTGCTAAGGGAAAGCAGGCAAGTGAAGACAAAGGAATGCTCTCTAGGAAGAAATTTGTGAGAAGAACTCAAGGAGCCAAAAGGCATAGAAGATGGAAGAAAGAATGTAGGAAAAGCAGTGAGTGAAGGACTAGGTATCCTTCCAAAGAGGCCTTTGGAGATACGGGTTAGGGTGCATAAGAAGAAAGAGAATCTTGAATGATTCAGAGCATGAAGATTGTAGTGGGATATAGGAACAAAGGGAAGATGTGAAATATCTAACTGGTTTGAAGTGGTGTGTGTGTGTGTGTGTGTGTGTGTGTGTGTGTGTGTCTGTGTTGATCAATTTCCTCATGTTATTAAAAGACCTAATGAAATTGAAGGCACTCAGTATAGAATGTCTTTATATTGCTGGGATATCCATGCTATCTCCAAATTTGGTTATCATCTCAACCATCATCAGGAAACTTAATGGATGCCTGTTGTGAGCTGCTACTTTCTACACACCTGCTTGCCTCTGCTCTTGGCTGCCTCTGTTCATTGAACAGCAATTCATTGTTGTTTGTTTGTTTTTTCATTTTATTTATTTATTCACTTTCTATCCCAATTGCAGTCTCCTCCCTCCTCTCTCCCCAGTCTCATTCTCCCACCCCTTCTCACATCCCCCTTCCCCTCAGAGAAGGAGACTTCCCCTAACCCCAATCAACCTGTCTTGGCACATCAAGTCTCATCAGGACTGAGCACATCCTGTCCTACTGAGGCCAGACTAGGCATCCAAGCTGGGGAAAGGTATCCAAAGACAAGCAACAGAGTCCAAGTTAGCAATAGTTATATCTGTCATATATCTGTCACTTAACTATCCATAAGAGAATACTATTATTTCAGTTTGACCAATAGCAAGCCTGTTGAATGGGGACTGTTGGATCACTTATGACACATCCCTGGGACAATTAGCCAATGCTAGAGATGGTTCTATAATACTGGAGTGAAGTTTTCTGCTTAAAAAAATCTGTTCCTGTTAACTATAACAGGAAGTGGCCATGGCTGTATGGAAAGGTCTTTGTTTCTTTTATCTGTTACAGAAAAGCAAACTTTCATCAAGCACAGTAATTAAAAGACCCTTGCAGAATTATGATGAGAATTGTTAGCTAAAAGTTACATAGTTCTTGCACCAATACTTATCACATATGATGCTTTGAGAACTTGGTTGACATTTTTGTTATTAAACCATTCTGTTTTCCTTGATTCCAGCCACCTACAAACATGCATGTATCATTTGCTACTTAATAGGCAACCAGGATGAGTTCTTAATTTTTGACTCAGAAGCCAGTGATAAGAACTTTGACTAATGAACACATAGCTTATAGTTCTATTTTCAGTGTTTTGTTGAATATAATTCCATCATATTTCAGTTAAGAGTTTGATGGCTCACAAAGTCCACTTTCAAGAGTAAAACTATTCAAACATCCCTTAGGGTGTTCATTGTGCTAACAGAACAAAAAAACATATTGAGCTGTAGAATGTCATTCCTATAACTGATTCCTTGGCTACTCTTTTGAATTCCATAATAGGTTCTCCACATTCACTTCTAAAATGGCCAATAAGCTCATACAAACATACAACTCACCAAGAGAACATGTAAACATGCAAAAAATCAAATCATTATTCATTAGGGAATAATAAATGAAAATGACAACAAATTCTAGTTTATAACCACTAGGCTGGTGACAATGAAAATGTGAATACAAAGTGATGGCTAGAATGTGAAGAAATTAGAACCCTCCTAAGCTGCTGCTGGGAACTTAAATGAGGCAGCCAGCTTGGAAAATAGTCTCTTAGTTCTACAATAACTTAGACATAGAGTTTCTACATGAGATTGCTTATGTCCTAGGGACATGTACCAGAGAAATATTTATATGAATATACATGCATAACTCACAGTAGTAAAAAAAAAAAAAAAAAAAAGAAAATAGCCTAAATTTCCATCAATTGATGAATAGAAAAAGTGCGGTCTAATACTAAAAAGAGAACATTATTCATCAATAAAAGAATTGAAGTACTAATATATTCTACAACATGGATTAGCCTTGAAAATACTATGCTAAGTGAAAGAAGCCCAATATGAAAAGTCACATGATATAAAATTGTGTTTTGAGAGTATGTCCAGAGCAGAAAAACTGACACAAGGTACTTACCTAGGGTTGGGGCTAAGTGTGAGGTAGGAGAAAAAAATAACTGTTAATAAATGGATTTTATTTATTAGAGTTTTGTTTGAAGTTGAAAAATATATTCTGTAATTGGTTGTTGTGAGTGTTGTACAACCCTGAATATATAAGCAACCAGTGAACTGACACCTGAAACATGTGAGGTTTATATAGGTGAATTATATATCAAAATAATTGTTGTAAAATATTGTCAAATATTTTGTATCTTTTTGTAAAAATAAGGTCAACCAATGATAGGCTTAAATGCTCTCTTTTCTGTAAGATCTTCTTATGCACAATTACTTATGAAGCAAAAGTTCCCCAGTTATCCTGTTATGTGATGCTTTGCCATATATGTACCTAAAACACTTTTTGGTTTACTTACAATATGGATTAGACAGCCAGTTTATTTTATGTCCTGGGAAACCAAAACAGAATGAGCGATGATAGTTTAAGTGAGTGTAGTCTAGCCTTTTGCTAGAGTCTGGGACATATTTTAAGGCCCCTGAACCCATATATCCCACACATTAATCAGGGCTAGCATGCTGGGAACAACCACAGCTGCCAACCACAGGAAGTAAGGATGCAGTTTGCATGTGCATTTTTAAGCAAGTGTACTGTGATCTATTTAACTAGCTAGTAGTCATGGTGGCTGCTGTGGTGATTTTAGTCCTGGTAGTGGTGGTTGTAGGGGATGGCTCTCTCTGTCTCTGTCTCTGTCTGTGTCTCTGTCTGTGTCTCTATCTCTCTGTCTCTCTCTGTCTCTCTGTCTGTCTCTCTCTCTCTCTTGTGTGTGTGTGTGTGTGTGTGTGTGTTTGCAGCAAGCTCAGTGAGACTGCTTTAGGCAAAAATCATACTATGAACTTCAAAAAGGGGGAAAAGATCAATATCTTGGAAAATAAATTCTTGAATGCTTTCAAGTATTTCAAAGACTGCTTTACCTAGACACAGTCAGTGTAGTTTTCTGTTGCCAGAATATCAAAAATTCTGGTAAAAGGAGTCCTATTCTTACTGTCCCCAGACTCAGTCTATATCAAACATTTTGTCCAATGCCTTGCATGCATACTAGCTAAGCCTTACAGCAATTTTCTAGTGAATCCAATCATTCTATTTCCATGTTGAGGAAACTGAATCTCATAGAGGCTAAACAACTTTTTTAAGGCCAGTGATCTTATTTGGTGGAATTGAACTTGTGTTTGGAACACATGCTGTCTGATTCCAAAGATCGTCTTCAGGTTCCACCATATTAAGGTGTTTTTGTTTGTTTGTTTGTCTTTTATCATCTTCCCAAGGAGAAATTAGTAACTTTACTATTTAGTATGACTTAAGCTTAATCGTTAATGAAAGAGAAGAAGACATTTTTATTTGATCAGAATTTGGTTGCACAATAGATCAGTGTTTAGAATAGCAACCAAGGGTTTCTGATTTCTGTGTCAGTGATCAGCATTTATAATTTTAAATCATTGTTTGTGTTTTTGTGAGACTATAATAACCATATGGTAGGCCCTTGGATTGTCTATAGATAGAAAATCTATAGACAATCTAAACCATAGATTAGAATCCTTTCCCTCTTCTACCCCAAAGGGATTCAGAGAAACCTCTAAAGCAAGCAAGCAGGGAATATGTTAGAAAATGCAGAGGAAGACCCAGATTACAACCAATAGGAATGACTAGAGTTGTTCTTTTATTAAGTAAAAAGGAGAATTCTCCTTAGCTATAGAATTAGTATCCAGATATGCTTTTCATTCAGGTCTTTCATCACAGGTGTGTCTTATAGAAGACAGGTGGTAGATACATGAGCTCATTTTGAGAAAGAGCGCATATGTCAAAAGCACAAAAAAGCAGATAGTGGTAGTAGAGTGGTGGTAGATACAGCATTTAGGCATTCTGGGACTTTGGGAAAGGAACTCATGACCGTTTGGTTGTAGAAGCTATAGCGATCTGCCCATACTGTTGGCATGAGAGAAGAACATTGAGGACAGGAACTCCTTTACCCTTTTCTGGAGAGGTAACTAGAGATTCCTTACATCTAGACCATGAGCAAACCAAGACATATCAGTGCTAATGAATTGTCAGTGTTGCTGGATGGAGACATATTCATTTCATGTGGTAATGCTTTTAAGACTCAGCCATTCATCTGATCTGCATTTCAACTACAATTACAACTATAAGACTAACTGGTTCAGTGCTTACAAAAAGCCGCGGATGGGTCTCCGTTAAAACATGAACACTCTTATAGAAGATGGTTAGAGTATAAACACTGGCTGAGCAGGACGTGTGCTTATCTAGAGTGACTCATTCCCAAATGGTCAAGGATTTACTGTTCTGGACCTGCCTTAAGAAGTATGACCTGCTCTTTTCTTTTTAATATTTTTGTACACATTTTTTATTCCTGTGGTTACCCACAGCAATATTCTTTGACCTCATTTTCTTTGAGCTCTGGATCATAAAAAGTCCATAACCACCCACAAACACAACACTTCTTAAGATGAGGCTTAGGGGGCCACAAAACTTATGAACTGAAAAGAAAACTTGGTCTCTGTTGGCAGAGATTCTTACTTCTTTTGAGTTCTAAGGGCATGCCATAATTTTTAGATGGATTAAGCAAAGGCAATGGAAAAGATTAGCTGTATACTTTCTTGTTTTATTTTCATTTGTTTGTCTTTTTAAAGCCAATATTGGTTTCTGCTTTTAAACTTTTCCCTTGTGTATTCCAATGTGAATACTGAGGGTTGACTTCATTAGCTTCCATTAGTGTTATCATTCTCATCATGAACTTTATGGCTTAATAGTCATAAGTGGAGTCAAATTTTAAAGCTTTACACAAGGCTGGCCTTAATGTAAATCTGAAGGCTGTTCACTACCATGATATATTTTCAGTCAAAAGTTCGGAATGGATTTCATCGGTAAGGTTCGTGATGAATTAGCATTTGGGGATGCAAAGACTGTAGACCGATTCACAAAGTGATGGGAAGGATGGCTTTAGCCTTGTGACCCAGGTGTGAATCACCAGGTGACAGTAGTGAAGATGGAGAAGAAATAAAAGCCCCAGAAAAGCACTGAGTGGTTGAACTTAGGTGTTGGTAAAATGTATGCTTTTATAAGTAACATTTCCTCTAGAATCTTGTGCAGTCCTGGCCTTTCTCCATCCATGTGTCTCTTTAAGTCATTACAGGATTTTAGACATCAGCACCTAATTATATTACAGTCTGTTTCATCTTGAGGTTAATATGGTTTAAGTAAATCTGCAAAGGGAGAAAATATAGTTGCTTTTGCATGTCTCAGAAGTATAAAAGATTTGTTTATCTAACAGATTTTGCCACGATGTCAGTGAATGAAATTTTATTTTTCAAGTATGTTTGAAGTTAACATTTGTAGTTCAGGAGCCAAGTTTAATCAAGCAACACTTTTGCCCAGAAATGCCTTCAAGTTCCACGTAAATCATGCCTTAAAGTGACTTTCAGTCTTCAGACCGGTGTCGTCCAGTAGACATGTGAACTGAACCATATATAGAATTTGAAATTTTCTAATAGTCATGTTTAAATAATATTAAAATTGTAAAATGAAATGTTTTGTTTTACCTGATCTATCTGAAATATTACTTATTATGCAATATGTAAGCATTATAATATTATTAATATGCAAGCATTAAAAATTTAGTAATAAGATACATTACGTATATTTCTTGTTTACCTAGTGTTTGAAGTACGAGTGTGTATTTTGCTTTTATAGTATGTCTCAATTTCAACTAGCTACATGTCTGGAACTCAATAACCATGTGGTATTTGACACCAAGGCTAGAGAGGAGTGAATAAGAAATAAAACAAATAATATCTTTTATATATTAGGGGCATTTTCATGTCAGTTAATGAAATGGTTACCTGTCTCCATGATCCCCCAGCCCTGCTTTTTTGACTCCTGAAATACGCTGCTACATTTTCATACGTGGGTTAATTGTGGAGCCACGTGTTCACATTGCAATTCACTTGCTATTTTCTGTCGAGATGTTCTACTCAGCTTTAAAATTTAACCCATTGCCTGTCCCACACTTAGCAGCCAACACAAACCATTGTTTGCAATGCTATCTGTTCCTTTATAGGAGGATGAAGGTACTAATCAGATTTGTACTTAGTACAAGGTGTTCAAGTGAAATTATCCACTTGTTTTGGTGCTCTCCCCTCCCACATTGCTGGGGTGTATCTTCATCTGAGGTGATATAAATAGGAATTGCCCACCTCCTAAATAAAGTGTGTAATAATGGAGGTAACTAAGTATCTTCCCACACCCTGCCATAGTTGATGCCCAATTATTCCCCAGAACACCTAAACCTTTATGTAACAGGGCTCAGGGAAGAAAGAAGTGGAAGACAAATGTGGAGTAGAAATTTCAAATGTCGTTTTTGTGAATTTAGGGGCAGGGTTCTTTTTGCTTCTATATGCAAAGTTTGTTGCATTGAAAACATGCTTTAATGCTGTCAGCGCAGTACCTTGCTCAGCTGCAAGAAGTAAAGATTTGTAGACTTCTCTATGCAATCAAAATTATAGCCAAAGCCAGCCTTAAAGATAAGTGACTTTTGCATGACGAGGCTTGTCAACACAAGCTACTATGCTGTTTTGCATGTGAAGCACAGAGCAAACTTGTTCTTCGTTAATTAGCCCGTGGTGCAAAATTTTGCTTAAATTAGGCATGGGATGAAGGAGTGACTCATTCACAGTCTTTCATGTTTTGAAAATATCCAGTGAAGGTGGATCCAAAATGGATGAGAAATTCATGTGTATTTGAGTTGTTCTCATTCATATTTATAATTCTTTAAGATGCCACAGACATGGGATAATCATGTACAATATACTCTTTTGGCCAAGAGCTTGGTAAAAAAAATCATGAATTTCAAGGCACTGCTCTTTTGCTTTTGTAATTGGGCAGGGTCTCTGGACTTGGCTACTGATTAACAGAGACGCTTTCAGCCAGTTCTTTGTGAACCCTAGTGTTATCAACTCACGATCACATCAGCAAACGTTCCTTCTGAGCTGAGGTCAAAATGAAGTGGGACAGTGTAGATAAAGTGCTTGCAATAAAGGAAAGCCTGGCTAAACAGCATTACAGCTTTAAACTGTAACATGTTAGCAGATGCCTTTCAATTATATGTCATTGTATTATGTGTTTTCACTATATATACTATATTCACCATGTATACTGAAAATATGTAATGCTGTAACTGTTTAACTTTATTATTCTCATTCTAGAACAGGAAATAGGTACTGCCCTGTTCTCATTCAAGTTGACAAGAACTTTTTATTGGGGGATGAAGAGTACCTTTGTGTCAGTTTATGATTAAGTGGTACGTTTCTTTTGTTGCTCTTAACATTTTAATCCTCTGCTGGAGGTTCTTTTACTCTTCCCCATATACATTCCCCAGGGACATTGGGAACTATCTGGAGACAATTTTGCTTGACACAACTAAAATACAGTGCTAGTGGTATCTAGTGGATAGAAGCCAGGAATGTTATTACACATCCTACAGTGCACAAGATATCCCCTTTAGCAGGAAGTTATCCAGCCTCAGATGTTTATAGTCTTGGGGTGAGAAGCATGCTCTTGATAGTATGCATTTTTTAGGGTTTATGATATCTGTTTTTATTTGTGGTTTTGGCCAAGCCATAAGGACTGTCGAGATAAAAACTGTCCAGTCATAAGTTGTTTCGGCATGAAGCTGTGTTAAAATCCTGATGAGGGACATTACAGGGAATTTGGTTGTTGAATGGTGAATGGATGGATTACTCACTCTCAAGATGTCCTTCTAATTCTGAGAAGCTCATGCTTTCCTTTTATTTCCTGAGCACAGTGTATCAGCAAAAATCCCTTTAAGAATTTTAACATAGCTAGCTTTTCCTCAGATCCTACCACCAGACCCATACAGAGTGTTCTTTGAATGCTAATGAAAGTGCTGAGAACATTATTTTAAAATCACAGTCTGATGTACAGCAGTATTAACCTTTCTCCTGAATGGAGCTGGTTCCAAATCGAGATATGATGTGTAACACCTCATAGTAAGCTATGGAAACCTTATCAAGAAAAATGTCACTAATGAGTTCCAGAAAAGATACAGCTAGAAGCTCCTACGGTTATGCCATATTCTTCTAGATACATAGGTAACCTCCTTCTTGAAATTCATAGTATCAAATAAAATAATTCATGGTCTTGGGATAAACATCACTTGCTGACTGTACAGTAGGGATCAAATGTCTGGATAAATCGATAGGCTATGTGGGATTTCTTTCAGCGAAGTCTGATAGGATGGAAACCAGGAAAACCTTACTTTAAGGAGAAAGTGGTAAGTTGTTGTTGGTAATTAATGGAATCTGGGATGGTTTGCAGTTTGGTTACTTGCTCTTTAGCTGTGAAGTCGACATGAAGTAGAGGCAGACAACCATGCTTGTAAGCATTGGAGAGTGAAAGTTCATTGGCGATTTCAGCTTAGGTGGTCCTCTATGTGATGGGAACTATGATCCCACTCACTTTCTCATCTTTCTCACAGCTGAAATACTTTTTCCTCCTCACGTATAAGCCCAGGGCACCTTTGAAAACCTATTTCAGGTCTTACCGCTTTCTGGAAGTCTCTAAATGCCTCCTAAATTTATTAATAATTAATCATCTTCTTTTCACTGACCCCCTGAAAGAAACTACTCTTTGGTGTATGATTTTAATTGAGATGCAAGTCAGATGCATTAAATTTTCCATTTTAAAGTATACAATTTAGTGGTTTGTTCAGGTTCATCCACATTATAGCCAGAATTAGGGCTTCATTGTTCTTCTGTTTTCTTTGGTGACCTAATAATTTTTCCATTGTATAGATATGCCATATGTGATTGATGCACTCATTAGCTATTAGACATAGGCTGCTATCCATGTTTGAGCCTCATGAGAGTAATGCTGCTGTGAACATTCATGTGTGAATTTTTTCCATTACTTTATTTATTTGTTCACTTTACATCCTGCTTGCAACCCCTTTACTCCCAGTGCCCCTTCACACAGCCCCTCCCCATTCCTCCCTCCCCTCTCCTCTGAGAAGGGGGAGTACCCCCTGGGTGCCATCCCACCAGGACACAAGTCACTGCAAGACCAGGTACATACTCTTCCACTGAGGCCAGACAAAGCAGCCCAGCTAGGGGAACAGAATCCACGGGCAGGCAACAAAGACAGGGACAGCCCCCAATCCAGTGGTTGGGGGACCCACATGAGGACTGAGCTGCACATCTGTGATATGTGTGTGTGGGGGGGGGTAGGTCCAAATCTTGTATGCTCTTTGGTAGGTGGTTCAGTCTCTGGGAACCCCTAAGGGTCCATGTTAGTTGATTCTATTGGTCTTTTTACGGAGTCCCTGTCCTCTTTGGGTCTCTCAATCATTCCCCCCAACTCTTCCGCAAGACTCCCTGAGCTCCATCTAATGTTTGTCTGTGGGTCTCTGTATCTAATTTGTTTAGCTGCTGGGTATAGCCTCTCAGAGGACAGTTATACTAAGCTCCTGCCTGCAAGTATAAGTCTGAATTTTTATATGAACTATTTTTTATTTTTTTGTGAAATAAAGTATAGTTAGGAGTAGAATTTCTGGCTCATGCAGCAATTCCAACCTTAAGGACCCTGCAAACTTTTTTTCCAAAGTGGTGCTGCCAATTTCCAGTTCTCAAAGTGGCATACAAAGGTTTCAATTTTTCTACATCCTCTTTGACATTTTGTTCTGCACTAGATTCTTGATGTCACTATTGTCCTAAAGATTAATTATCCCACATATATTAGTCTTACCACTCAATTTAGACCATAAGCAACATAGGACAAGGGTGCATTTATTTGCTTTTTATTTTACCGTGTTTCTTGATCGCCTACTCTATGGTAAGACTTACAAAGTGTCAAAGCTATGAATATGAAAACGGTCCATTAAGCGGGGGAGGCACATGCAGTTCGCAGCAGCCTATTTGTGAGTGGCAGGTGCAATAATGACAGCCTATTCAAGGTACAGCCGTGGCTTCCCAGAATTCATATTGATTGTCTCCCTCCCACAATGCTGTACTTACAAACACCATTCTAGCCTACTATTTAATAAATCCTACTTTAGAGAAAGAACAGATCTCTGTGTGTGTCCTCTTTTACTTCCAAATGTAGAAGCTCTGATTTTTCTCGAGTCTTTGTGTTTCAATACCACTCAGCAAATATTCTTAAGGAAATAAATGGTAGCAATATTTTGAACAGTAACTTTGAAGTTACAATGGGAATTACTCTAAAGCAATGAGTCATCAAGGATGCTAATCTGTTGATTTGTGGATTGAAAACCCGTTTGAGGCTCTAGGCTAACAGAGAACAGGCACCTCTTAAAACATTTATTTCAAGGATTACAAAAACAAACTGTCCATATGTATTTATACAGGTGATGTCATTTTGTCTTTCTGCAATTCTCACTCAATATTTTTGAAACCCTAAGTAATGTTGACAATAAAAGGAATCAACAAACTAAAAACATAAAATGAAAGCCCTGCATGAAGATATAATTCTATAAACATAGGAATATGGTTATTAACACACTTTGTATTCTTCTTTTTAAGTGATTTAACAACAGTGTTAAATGGTTTTCATCTGAATGCTTAACTATCTAACATAAAATTGACAACAATTTTCATCCCAAAACATGTGTGTATTTAGGGAAGAAAATCATTGATCACCTTATACAATCACCAGAATGGCATTTGTTATTCCACCTTGTAAACCACATTGATTAAAAGTTCTGTGGTTTGTTTGAACTTTGAAAGAAGTGGATGTTAAAGAAAAAGCTGAGAATGAGTTGTGTTCCTATTACAGTAGAGGAAGGCAAGTCTTAATGCTCCTGTGACCATTGAAGAACAGACTGCTCCTGGGTGGTTGCTTTCACACACTTACACAGAACGTGAAGGTTACCCAGCACTGGCTTTAAAATGTGATCAAATCTGACTTCTTGAAGTTTCACCTTAGTCCTAGGGGACATGAGTAACTACTATCCTCATTTTGAAGATCAAGGACCTGAGTGGTTTAATTATTTGCCTGAGTTTAACCAGAATGTTAGTTTAACTACTAGTCTTTTGGTGACATGATGCCTGCTCTTGTCTCTCCCAAAGAGAGGTATCTTTGAATTTAGACCAATTTGGGGTTCTGAAGGCCTGCTATTATTTCATATTTCAGAAGAAACTTTTCTGCAGGGTTTCCACACAGCCTAGGACAGTAATGAAATTAAGTGTGAGTAGTGAAAGTACACACTGTAACCTACATGCTCTATGCTCTTTAACAGTTATTCTCAATCTTCCTAATGCTGCAACCCTCTCATGTTTTGCTGACCCCAATCATAAAATTACTTTTGTTGCTATTTAATAGCTGTAAGTTTGCTACTGCTATGAACCATAATGTAAATAAATATCTTATATGCAGAATATTTGATATGTGATCCCTGTGAAAGGGTCACTCAATTCCCAAAGTTATCACAACTCATAGGTTGAGAACTGTTGGTCTATATAATGGATTGTCTATAACCTAATATCATAGGTCATATTTTTACAGAATACTTTTATATTATGATAGTACTGTTTGTCATGCACCTATCCACTTATATGCTTTATCATAGCTTAGATAATGTGTGCACACCATGCCTGCTGCTCCTCTTTCGGATTTCCAGGAACTGTAAAGCTATTAGTTTTCCAGGAAGTTATTATCCTTCCTTTTTCATGACAAAGCTACTGAAAGGCTAACCATATAATGCTGTATCCAAGTACCATGGATGGCCCAATGAAGGAAGACCTAAAGTCTACAGATGTATCCATAGCTTTGCATCCTGGCACTGTACTGACAGCCACTTCAGCCAAATGGAGTTTCCTCTGCACATTGTTATAAGCAAAGATATCCCATATCCTTTTTCTCTTCTCTTCTCTTCTCTTCTCTTCTCTTCTCTTCTCTTCTCTTCTCTTCTCTACTCTTCGTAAATCTGTATGTGGTGTGTGTCTGTGGAGGCCAGGCATCAATGCAGGGTATATTCCTCATTCTCTCTCAAAAAATTTTTTTTTGACAGACAGGGTCTTTCACTGAATCTAGGGCTTGGAAATTGAGGTAACTCTAGGTATCTGTTGTCTTATTTCCTCAGCACTGGTTACAGATTCCCACCATAGCACCCGACAAATATGCTCTTCTGTAGGTGCTGGGAATCAAACTCACATCCTATGTCTGCACAGTAAGCACATTAGCAATGAAGCCATCTTCCAAATCCATTGTAGCAGTGCCAGTTTATCATAATGATTGTGTGTGTGTGTGTGTGTGTGATATGTATGTTTAATGGGATGAAGTAGTGGATGCTAATAAAATTTTAGATTTCCTTGACTATTTTAAATGTAGTAGAGCATTGAGCATTGCATATGCTTGTATCAGCAAGGTATAAAGTCAGAAAGTACACTGTCTTAAAACTAAATGTCCAAATTGGCTCTGAGATATTTTTAAAATGATAACCTTATATCAAATAAATATAGCAAGGATAATAAACATTATTTAGGCTTTATTGAATTTAAAATAATGTATTATATCTTGGAATTTATTTTAGATCTATTTATAAGTAGGCTATGTTGTAGTCACAACATCAAGCACTAGGTCAGAATTAGGTTTCATATTTTAAAAATACTCTTGGATATTATAAGCACTTAGTAAATACCTTTGAAAAATAAAGAAAGTGGTTGGATACAGTTTTAAAAGTATACAGCTTTTACAGTGCAAAACGATAACTTTAACTTTTACCTAGTTCAGAGTAGGGAGTAACTGCATAGTCATTTCAAATTCTTTATTTTGCCTCTAGTTAAAAGAAGGATAATTAAAGAGGAGTTTTGAAGTTCATACCATACTGAGTAAACAAGATGTCTGCTACTATAGAAAACATCTAGGAAGGGCCTTCCCTAGTGCCATGCTAATAGCTAGAATATGGTTGGCTGCTTCACTTTTGTGAGATTCGAAAACGAGAGCTACTGTTTGGGTTAGGGTTTCTCAGCCTGTACTGTGAAGACCTGAACAGATTACATTTACGTTCTTTTCTATGGAAAGCATTAGAATCCCTAGTGAAGTCTTATGCTTTTACTATAAAAAATAAGGATTCCAGTTCCCTGGGATGACAACACTCCTACAGGGTGAGTCATAGGCTAAATCATGAAGGTAGGAGAAAGGAAATATCTTTACTTGACCATGCCTTCCCTTTTAAAAACAAATTATATATATATATATATATATATATATATATATATATATATATATATATCATGTAGTCATTAATAGTGAAATTACTCATATAATTATTTTTGGAAGAAAATGACAAGGGAAATAGTTATGTACTCAGTTTTTGATTATCCAAGATGATTTTGCCACTGGAATTAATATCTTATTTTAGCACATAGCAACAGCTACCTTCTGTCTTTGCTAATCCTTGGAACAAAATGTTTTATAAGGGAAATTTATTTCTCCTCCTGGGCCTCAGGCCTGCCTTGTATTTCCTGTAGCAACTAATGTTTTCCTCATTTCAGCTTGCACTGCCTGGAAAACCAATTGTGTAAATCTCTTCAAAGGCTCATGGTCCATGTCCTATCTTGGTGCCTTGAAATCTGCCATAAAATATCATGAAAATTGACAAATGCTCTAAACTGTATCTTTTCTATAGAGAACCACAGTTAAAACAACTTATCAGCATACAGCTACCTCTTGTAAAAAATAAGGTTTTTACATACGGCTCGTGGCCGTGGTCAGAACATTTGTGACAGATAACTTCAGTCGCCAGTTTTGCAGACAGTTGCCCTGTGCGGTGGCTTAGATGTGGCCATCCTGAAGTTCTTAATGTTTGTTGGGCCTGAGGCCCTGCTTATTCTTTCTGCTTAGGGATCCAACTCCAAGTTCTGCTGCCAATTCTGATTGTTATTCAGATGTCCTTTTCTCCTTCTGAGTTTAGAAAGTTGAATGTTTTGGAAGTCTGGTTTTTAGATCAGTGGGATGTTGCTGTATTAATCACAGATGGACACTTGCTTAGATCACAGGGAATGTTGAATAACGACTTGAAAGACAATGTCTTTTCCCATTCATTATACTTTTATTTCTTCAAGGAATCAGTGGAAGAAGAAAAAGTTATAATGTTAGACAAACTAAATTTGAATATATGTTAATTCTATACTTACAGGTAAGGACTTTGTATTGTCTTGTGAATGCTGAATGTACACTTTGTTTAGTATTTTTATAGTGTTGGTGATTGAACTCTGGACCTTAAACATATTAAGCAAGCGCTCTCCCACTGAGCTATATTCACAGCTTAATATGGAATTTAAAAGTTTACACATCCAATTTGTGGAATCTTCAGCAACAGGTGGAGCCAAGTAATTCTGCTCAGCAACTCAGAGTAATGGCAAGAATCTGAATTGGTTTGTGGGACCTCTGTGGCCTCCTAAGCAATAACTTCAATGGTGTTGTTTCTCACTTGACATTGGAGATTTTGTTTAGGGATCTATTGCTTGTAGGACTAGCTTTGTCTAGCCATGAAGGCTGAGGGATAATTTAAAAAGAAGAGACAGAAGAAGTGTAAGAGTCTGAAGGTAGAGATAAAGGCTGTGGCATGCCATCTTCCAAGTAAGCTGTGGTCATAGCAATCATGAGCTCACAATAATTGGGCCTTTTGGCACTGGGCCTACACAAGACTGGCCTGATCAGCAGTTGTCTGTGTTTAGAGGAGGCATTCACGAGGCCCTATTGTGTACTGTTTAACTATTGCCAAAGAAAAGATTCTAGGAGAGGGGGAGGTGTGGTGTTGCATCCTGTAGCTGCTGGTGAGCCACCAGGCTCCAATCGATAGTTCCAAGCCTGTGGTCACACAGATGGCTAGGGTCAACCTCAGTGTGACATTAAACAAAACAACAAAAAGTCATGAATGTGGGAACCATATTTGTAGGAAAGAGGTTGGGGATGATAAGGATGGAATAGAGGAAAAGGGGGTCAGGGGAGTAACCAGAATGCATTCTATAAATGTATAAAATATCATAGAATTTTAATATATATATTAATTCTTTGAAAATTTCATAAAATGCATTTTGATCATACTCCTCCCCCATCACTTCCCCTAATTCCTCCAAGATCCAGCCCCACATTCCCACCTTCTCGTTTTGTGTAAATAGCTCACTAAATACAATCTGTGCTCCCTTTTACTCACAGGTGTATGGCCCATCCAGGGAAGTGTGTTTAATCTACTAGGGCTACACCCTTAAAGAAAATCATCTCTTCTTTCCTTAAATGCCATCATACATCAATAGCACCTTGGTTACGTGTGGGGGCTTATGAGCCTTTCCTCCCCCTTGCAAGAATATTGACGGGGTTGAACTTTTACAGGCAACAACAACAGTAGCTGAGTCCATGAGTACAATGGAACTGTCATGTCCAGAAGATGCTGTATCTCTACAGTCCTCCCTGATCTCTGGTCCTTACATACTTTCCACTCCTTTTCCTCAATGATCCCCAAGCCTTGGGAGGTGTGATAGAGATGTCTCATTTGTGGCGGATACTCCTGACAAATCTTTCCTGCGTTTTGATGAGTTGTGAGTTTCTGCATTAACCACTGCCCACTGCACAAAGAAATGTCTTTGATGAAGGCAAAATTTTTAAATAGAAATTATATAAGATAAAATAACATACATGCAAGACTGTACCAGTGTGCGGGTTCTCACAGTCAGGTCATTGTGATACACACACACACACACACACACACGCACACACACACACACACACACACACACACATAGTTTGCAGGGTTCACAGCTGGGTATAATTGGTGATCATTTTTCTTCTCAAGTAATATGCATAGTACCTTCCACCACTGTAAAAATCTAGCCAGTAAAGATGAAGCTCCCAGGTCAAGATCAGTTTGATTTCTCCAGGTTCTATGAGTCAAGTATCTGATACTATCTGAAATCAGGTCTTGCCATCAAATTCTGGTAGGTAACAAAGAATGGTTAATTAGCAATACATTGATGTACTTAGGGGTTCTATAGGACCTAACTGGCATACGTCTCCAAAAGAGGTAACCAATTACCAACTTTGGAATTTTTATTTGATAGGCTGTTGTTTTTAATAAGGGCATTGTTGTCCTATTATATGTTAACTCCATTTATAGTCCTTTTACATATGTCTGTTTTATATTTTAGAAAGCTTCTGCATTAGTGGTTTTTCACAAGGTCTTTGTTACTTATTCCTCCTTTACCATGTGACCCAATCCTCCACCTCATTTACCTTTCTTATTCCATTGTTTCCTCTTTCCATCTTTATATCCCAGGGTTCTCTCTCCCATCCCTTAAAAACTCTCTCTCCCCATTGCCCCTTATTAATTTCTTGACCTCTGTGAGTATTGCAAATAAAACACACTTACCTAACGATTCAAAGCTAACATGCTTGATCTGTATTACGTCACTCAAAATGATTGTTTCTAGCTTCATCCATAAACCACTCTCATAATTTCATTTTTTCTTAACAGCTGTTTGATATTTTGTTGTGTAAATGTTCCAATATTGTTATTATCCATCTAGGCTATTTTCATTTCCTGGTTCTGTCCATTTTTCTAAAAATAGCATGATTTCACTCTTCATGCTGAAGATAAATCCACCATGGATAAAGCCACATTTTCTATGTAAAATCTTTTATTTGCAAGTGAAAAGTATATAATTACCTCATTTTCCCTGATCCCCGTTCTGTCTCTCTAATCCTTCTTTTCACCCTCATCATGTTCTGCCTCCAACGGACATGACTTCCTGCAGAGGAAGAAGTAAGGATTTAGTTTCATTCTTCAGCATGTGGATATCCAGCTTTCTCAGCATTGGCTGAAGTGTTGAAAAACACACATTTTATCTTTTGCATGTCTTCAGAATTTGCCAAAAATCAGTTGGCTGTAGCTGTGGGGGTTTATTTCTGAGGACTGTGTTCTATTCCATCAGCCTATGTGCCTGGTTTGTGAAAATATTATGCTATTTGAAAGCATGTCTCTATAGTATAATGTGAAATAGGATATTGTGATACCTCCAGCGGTTTTGCTTTTTTTTTAATGCAAGATTTCTTTGATTATTCAGAGTCTTTTGTTTTTTTACATGAATTTAAGGGTTAATTTTTCAAATCCTGTGAGGAATTTCATTAGAATTTGGATGGAAATTGCATCATTCAAGATCTTATTCTTTTGGGTAATATAATCACCAACTCTGTCAATCCTTGAAAGTGGAGATCTTTCAAATGTCTAGTGCCTTTAGTTTTCTCCTTCATTGTACTGTAGTTTTCACTACGAAGTCATTATTTTGTTCCCAGGTATTTAAGTTTTAAATGACATTGTGAATGGGATTGCTGTTCTGTTTGCTTTCTTAGCAAATTTAATGTTTGGTGTTTGAATTCTGTTTCTTCACTGATAGTATGTCTTTGAGTCTTTTGGTCAGTAGTGCAAAGCTATCTAGGTATAAGACCAGATAATCAATAACCAAGGATAATTAGTACCACTTGTATCTGGTTTGTTTCTTTTTCTTCCAATATAGCACTTCTAATTTTAACTTAGTAGATTTGTAATTATTATTAAGTAACCTCATAGATTAAGAGGAATTGATAAAAATTAACTTATTTCCTGTAATAAAAAAGTTCTTTATCAATCGCACATGATATAATTCCTAAATTTGACTGTATCTTCTTAAGGGTGTTCATTGTGCTGCCTATCTGTATAATGAAAAAGGATCCATCCTAAAAACCACAGATAGAAATTTAGTGATACAATGGAAAAAACACACCCAAAATCTTGTAGACCTTTACTTTCCCATTGCAGATTGTGATCTATTAAACTTTCCTTCAGAATATCAAGGTCAAATATATATCTATTCTAGGGATTTGTTTTCTGGTTTCTAAGAGTACATTAAAACAAAGAAAGCTATTAGAAGAACTTGAAAGACATTAGACTTTGGATCCAGAAGGCTGCCTTCTATTTTACTTGTATTAATTTTGTTCTTTAAAAACTCATTTTTTTTTCTGTCTTAAAAATGAGGACATTTTCCATTGCTCTTTGATAATTTTACCTAGGGTAGCAAACGAGATAATTGGTGTGAGATTAGTCTCCAAATGTAAAGAGTCTCCTAAATGTCAGCCAGTATGATTTTTATTACAATAATTTGCTATAACTCATCTCTTCTGATTCTTCTCCTGAGAGTCTGGCTAGGTTTCCATGAGCTCAGTAGTCAATCACTGTTATCAATAAATTAAGTCATTATAAAATGAAAATAAAAAAAACCTAAGCTAAGGAAATGGAAGTGGTAGGTGGGTGTTGTGAGTGGTAACACAAGAACATCCCTGAATGACCAGAAAGAAGCCAGCCATATAGAGCACTGTTGATAGACTCTTAAAGAAACGGGATCAGTAAAGGTTAAGGCCGGGCTGTGTTTTCCTCACTGATAAAAGAGCAAATTGAAGATCAATGGATGCCTGTGCTTCTAAAAGAGTAATCAGGCTACAATTTGTTCCTATTAGAAAAACCTGACCTTTTCATTTTCTTGTGGAAGTTAACCGAAGATATGGGCATTGCATGCCAGTGTTTTAGGGTTGTGTAATATCTTCTTTGAGGACATTTTCTATTTTGTTTCTATACTCACATATCCCGTAACCCCCAAATAGGTGCTTGGACACTGCTATTTCTCAATGCTAACTGCATGCCAGAATCATCCATTTTCATACCTCACTATTGAAAATACGGTCTTTAGACTATCACTGCTGCCATCCAGTAATGTAGAGTGCAGGCTAATCCCAGAACTGCTCAATCTGAATCCAAATTTCAGAAAAGACCCCAAGGTAGCCCACCTGCAATGTGTCATATAGTGTTGGGCCAAAGATTAGGCTCATTTCTAGGAACTTTGAGTTATTTGGTCTGGGATGAGGCCTAGGCATAATGTTGTTGTGTTGTTGTTGATCAGAATGTGCAGCCAAGTTTCTTGGTCAGTAACTTTGCTTCTTCCCACTCGTAGGCCCTCAATCACTGATAACTATCAAAAATATAGAAAACAATTGTCTAAATTGCAGGTTTTAGAACCTCGACTCATATTTAACTGTTGCCTGACTTGGAATTAATAGTCTCAATAATATGTGAATATTTCTCTAAAATTGTTCTCTAGTACCTATTTAACATGAATCATCAAAGATCAAATGTTTAGATGATTAGTTTTCTTTTTCTTTCTAAACTAGATAAGACTCCTGGGGGAACCTTAACTCACCCATGTTGTCATACCGAGAGTCATATTATTCCTTGCATGTGCATGGCAGCTTTGAAAAACAACTTAATAGCCTAGCTTCAATTTGATTGCCATAAAGCATGCACATTTAAGCGGCTTGGAAGCAATGAATATAATTGGATGACTTGTAAAGCACGTTTTTTTTTTTTTCTTTCTAGAAATATATGATTAAGGAATTTAAAGATATATTATTCAAATGACTATTTTACTTTAACATTATTTATTAAATATTGATGATAAAGCACTCTATTTGGACAACATTTAAAGAATTCTCAATTTATATGAGATAAACTCAGTTTTAAAATTTAATTAAATATCAAATGCAATTTTTACTGCAGTATGTTGGCAGTCCAAGGTTCTAATTCTGAAGTCCTCAATTTTGAATTTTTGTAAACCCACAAGTAAATGTTCTTAGCAATTTTGTTTTCAGCGAGAGGCATTTTCATTTTTCCTGAACTCAGAATATAAATTGTATACAGAGAAGCTTATTTTATTCATGTTTCGATTGAAAGGCAGGGAGTATCTATTATTATCTGCAGAAGCATTAACCATATTATCTAGAGCAGGGTTTATCATCCAAGGTACCATTAACATTTGAGCTAGATAATTATTTGTATTGAGGCGTAGCCGATGTATTATAAGATGTTTATTTAATATGTCCCTGGATTCTACCCATTGGGCGCCAGTCCAAACCCCCATTTATAACAATAGAAAATGTCTGAGATACTGTCAAATGTCCTTTGAGAGAACAAAATTGCCTCCAGTTGATTGTCACTGATCTTAAGACTAGATGGAAACAGAAAATGAATCTGTCCATGTTTTCCAGTCTAAGGAAGGCACTCTTTGTTTTGATGTCATTCTTTGTCAGCATGGCATAATACCTGACGGAACAACTCATTAGAGGAAACATGTACTTCAGATTATGATTCTATAGGGCTTCATTTTATCTTGGCTGGGAGGATATGGTAGCGGTGGGAGCACATGGCCATGGTTCTTCACAACACTAATCTAGCCCTCAAGACCCTTCTTAGTGACCTACTTTGGCCAGATAGACCCCCAAACCCTCGATGTCCTGTACTCTCCCCAGAAAACTCTACTAGCTGTGGACCAAATATTCAAACATGTGAGACTCCAGGTGACATTTCACACCCAAACTGTCGCAGCTTCTATTGTCATTATTTCTTGTGCCTGTGTGAATTGCAGTGAGCCTCAAAAGCATGGTACATTGGATTTCTATTCCGAGATGATTTCGAATGTTTAAATAAGTGGGTCCTTACACATAACACAAACATATTTCCCCCTGTTCTTTCTGAGTTAAGAAAGTATTCTCTTCCTACATTTTAAAGCTCTTTAAGCAAGATGGAAAATGAGTCATTTATCTGCCAAAGTCAAATTAGGCAATTACTGGCTGCAGTGATTGGAGACTCTTCCTATGCAAGCAGCTGTTTGGACCTACTATTTTATTGATATGTGATTTTAAGTTTTCCTTCTGGATATACAAAACAGTGAGTTATGTTGGACCTGGTTATACATTGAAATCATGTGGGGTTAAAAGTGACCTAATTCTCAAAGCCAAGCCCCAGAAAGGCCAGCTTTAATTGTGCAGGGTGGGGCACAGGTAAATATTGAGCTTCAGGGTACTGCTGGAGGGCTAGCCAGCTTTAGGGCCTTACCCTTTTGTTGATATCTTCCCTATTTGCCTGCAGGCTACTTTCTTCAGAGCATGCTCATCAGACTCTAGCCTAGTCCTTCAGGTTATTTTTCATTGGTTTTAACCAAATGTTTTCTCCAAGTGTTTTTCTTTTTAGTTATACCCACGCTTGTAAGAAAGCTGCTGGTGCAATCTAGTCCACTTCATTCATGGTCTTCTTTTGCTTGTTACCCACTTACAGCCCCACAGGGCAACTGTTAACCTCATTCCACCTTAAAAAAACCACCTTGGTTGTTTTTGAATGGGTATTTATTTCTCTGCCAGCAGATTATTATCCTCAGTTCCCATCACCAGTCATGTGTATTTTTTCCTTATTGCTATTTATATATTTTCTTTGTCTTTGTGCTTCCTCCTATTGATTTTTCCATCGTTAGATGACATGCTCACATTTTGTGAATCTTTAAGTGTGTTTCGAGATTGCCAGAAGAGAGTCCAGCAGAATCTAGTTTATTTCCTTGACCGTGATCTGTTTGCTCTTTCGGTCCCCATCTGCCTATTATTTTTCTCTTCAGAATCGAAAACTTGGTTTGTGTGTTATTTAAAAGAGCCCTGTGGCCAAACCTGAGTATTATCATGTGACACCTCATGTCTGCAGGGCTCCAAGGTTCCTATTATGGTCAGTGGATCTGGGCATGGCAAACACTCCCAGGCCTTAGGCGTCTCATCACGTCTGGATTCACCTTTCACCATCCCACAAGATGAGCTACTCACCTACCCTCTAACTACCTAGCTGGCCTTTCCCCAAGCCCTGTGTTTCTAGCGCTCTTTGACCCTTTAGCATCCTTGTGTGTATGTCTGTGATGGTACACCAGACAAACGTTTCTACGGCAATTTATCTGAAGAAAAATAAAAAAAATAATAAATTATCTCATTATTAAAACTCATGTCATTTTCTCCAACACTGGCTATCACAATCATTGCAAAATGATTTCTAGAAATTCCTTGTTCATTGTCTTTGTTTCTGTCTCTGTTGCGGTCTGTCTCTGTCTCTCTGTCTCTGTCTCTGTCTCTGTCTCTCTTTCTCTCAGGTTTTCAAGACATGTTTCTCTGCATAGTACTGGCCATCCTTGAACGTGCTCTGTCTATAGACCAGGCTGGCCTCAAACGCACAGTGATCCTCCTGCATCTGCCTCTTAAGTGCTGGGATTAAAGGCATGTACCACCACCACCACCACAACCCAGCTACAATATCCTTTTTTATTTTAATTTTTTGACAAGGTATCATTTATCCCAGGCTAGCTTACTCACTGTGTAGCCCAAAATGACCTTGAAATTCTGAGTACTGAGATGACAGCCATGTTGGCACATGCCTGATTTATGTGGTGATGGGGATAAAACCCAGGATGTTCTGCATGCCAGACAAGTACTCTACTGCCTGAAAGTTGCACCCAGCCCCTTTCTCTGCTTTAGTAGAAAAGTTCTATTTATATCCACACATTTTGGCTGTGTATATGAGATGAAGTAGAGACACATCAGGTTGTTAGTAGGTAGAACGTGGACTCATAATCTTGTCTGCAACTGAAGTTCATTTATACAATTTTATGGATCTCATTGTCCTTGGAGATTTTTATCCTTCAAAATAAATTTTGATGTTGAACTATTCTTTGCATTTTTTTCTAATCATTAAGTTTCCAAGATCTCTTTACTTACTCTTAGTCTCGTTTTGAGCTGTGAAATAGGATAACTATGTGTCTATAATTTATGTTTTAATTGTTTTTCTAGTTTATGCACAAAAGCAAATGGAAAGACCCTCCTCTCTTTCTTAAGCCCCAACTCTATCTGCTTTTGTAGTTGCATCATTTTGCCATTCTCTGGTCCTCACATTTCTGACTTGTCATTACTCCTTAGCCTACTGCTTCATAAACCAAAAACTAAGTGCATTTTAGTGAAATAAGAGTAAGTGGATACTTGATGCCATTTTAAAAGACGCAGAGCAGTATGAGAAGAACCACTTTCCCCACTATTATAGTGGTCGAAAAATTGTGTGTAAAAGTCAGTGTCTGGATCAGAAGTCCATATCCAAATAAGAAAGCTACTTATGACAAGTAGCATAGGCCAAGACTCAAACTAAAACCTGTGTAATAACTATTATTCTTTGTAAGGTTTGTGTTTCTCCTCAACTGGTGTGCAGAGACAGGTAATGGATGAAAAAGACAAGGCAACCTAGCTAATCAGATAGTTCCCTTCACATCCCTTTTCAACTTGATCTTAGACCTCTCTCTTCTTCATTGGAGTATCCAATTTAAGAAGGCATCAGGCAAGCCCTTGCAATCCCAGAATTGCTCCCTTGGGATCCTCAGTTTTTGTTGCTGTTTTTAAATTAAATATTATTATTACTGTGTGTCGCCTTCCTTCAGTCATGCGTGTGCCAGAGCAAGCATGTAGAGGTCAGAGGACAACATTTGGGGGCCAATTCTCCCCTTTGACTGTGGGTCATGAGGATGGAAGTCAAGTTGCCAGGCTTGCATGGCAAATGCCTTTCTTTACCCATGGAGCCATTGCCCATACTGACCCACTCTTGGGCCTTTTAACTCACTTTAGATCAAACATACCATCCCCATGAGAGTTTTCAGATTTTTTTCTTCACAGGGAACTGTGAAGCCTGATGCTTCCTTGTGGGACTCCCATTCCTGCTCCTTAGAACTTCATTGGCTGATCTAAAGATAGCCTGCAAAAAGGCCCTTAAAATGACATGCCTTATTGATTTTGGAATGTTCTGGTGAATGCCATTCTGATTGATGTCATTTATGTAGAGGAGACTTTGGCTAAAGGCTCAGAGTGATGTTTGCCATGAGAAACCATGATATCTAGTAAACAACATCGAGTTTACATATCTAGACACCAACAAAATTAACATTGGTAGTAATGTGACTGAAGGCCCTGTGCACACTCCTCCCTTCAGGTATAGTTCTAGCCAGTGAGTCTAAGGGAAATGTGATGTCAGCATAACCTGCTTTGGTCTTACTAGTTTTGATATTCAGTATAGGTGCATTTTCTTTTTTGGGTTTCTTTTGGTGATGATTTCTTTTTTATTTTGACTTGTTTGGGTAAGATCTAAATGACTCCTGTGATTTTATAGTTTAACAAATCCAGATTCAATATTTCAAACTTATAAGTGTGGATAGTATTTATTCTGGGCCCGTCCTGAGTGGCCACATCTTCAGTTCTACCATGGGATAGCTAGGTTATTGACTGTGAGAAGGTCTCAATTATAGAAAGAATTATAAGTAGTGATTGATAATAATGAAGATACCCTCATGTACGACACGAAGCAATCCATTTAGTATATGTATTCTTGGCTTATTTTCTCCAGATGTCAATGAAAATGGACCAAAACTCATCAAATGTAGAAGCAGCTTTCATCAATATAGCTCTTTGGAGTTGTGTCTGAACATAAAAGCGATTTCTATGAAATCAGTCTTAATATGTTGTTAACAACATATCTACCTCTTTACTTATCTTTGCCTTGATGAGCATTGAAAAGCTTTTGAGCCCAATTATAACATTTAAAAACACATCTTTAGAATTAAGTGAAGACAATCTCTATAGTTTCGCCAGTGAAGGTGAGAATTTTTATTAGCTACTACTACAAGTAGCATAGCCTATGATCTATTCTATCATGGGAGAGTTTGATTAAGCCAATTTTCCATCCTCATTACCTTCTTCATTATTGTCATAACTACTCCAACCAACTCCTACATTTCACCACCGTTACTGTCGTTACCATTGCTTTCATTTTCCTAACATCATTTAATATTTGGTTTGAAGAAGCTAAATGGATACTTCTCTCTGTTCTGTCAAGTCACACTTGGCTGTCCTCTTCCTTGCAACCAAAACCTGCTGGTCACTGGTCATGTAGTTTTGTGCTGCCCACATTTCAGACCTTTATCTTACCCAACAATTTGTTTCATCTTTCAGCAGGAAGAGAGAGACCAAGACAGTTAACTTTGCCATTTGTCATCTTCCAGGATCAAAAATAACTGTTGCTACAGTGTTTGGAATAAAAAAATAACTTAAAAGTACTTTGTATACAGAAGTGATTCGTACAGCCTTTGCTCCTGAATTTACGCCAGCGGATATTTTTATCATGTTAGGAAGTAACTAAAAGATTTATTCAACTCTAGTCAGCCAGTCTCTATAATTCCCATCTGATAATGCTCCATGTCTGTGTGAGAGAGTTCTGTGCTCCCCCTGGTGGCAAAATGTCAAACTAACCGTGGTGCTTCTGGTGGAAGGCTATTGATAAGATTTGGGATGAATGTTGCCTTAACCTTTTGGCCAGTTTTTCGAAAAATTTTATTGCTTCTTGGCTCTTTGGCTTTTGTTCTTTGAATAGCAGATGATTCTTATCATCTAGAGTGGTTGTGGTAAAAGTGCTTTGAAAAACTGGCATAGCACATGGTTTTAGAGACAACTACAAAAATATATCTATGTCTTAAAATCCAAATAGATTCAGAATGATCACATGTTCTACATCTTAGCCCTAAAACTAGGTTTTAGAACTTGTGATAACGTAAGTACATACTGGGTTTGTCTTATTGCCCCCGATGGAAATTCTAAATGCTAAGAACATACTCAAGTTTCCTTTTGTTATATCTTTAACCAACAGCTAGAAAATTACCTGTCTATGGTCACAAAATCTAGAGGGATGAGTCATTCAAGGACTGTATTTGACTCAACATTCACAAATTCTCATCTAATGCTGGTTTGGGAAATCCAAGCATCCAAAAGGGGAATGTCACCCTCACTCAGATAAGAAATGAATTAAACTCAGTGAGTGGGCCACATACAAAAAGAAGATAGGAAAGTAGGAAGGAGATGAGTTAGGGGAAATTTCAATATATAAATGAGTGAAATGGTCAGCAATAAACAATTTAAAACGTGGACAAATACAGAAAATATGAAGTTTCTCTCCAAGCATCCAGGAGGGGAAAGTCTAGCATCCAGAGCCCATGCCACATGATCAAGCATATCCCATTTAATCTGTGCTTCGAATAGCTCTATGGGAAATGAACAATAACTCCCTCACTTTAACAGAAGCTATCTTGTTATGCAGAACTAAAATGGTAGTGTAATGGTTAGAATACATTCCTCTTTAGATTACTCTCCCTCTTTTGGGAGTCTGTACCCTAAGCCAGTGAGCCAGCAGCTCTCAGCGAAAACAGTGTGGTTCCCAGAGGGCATTTGACCGTGTGTGGAAGCATTTTAAAGGGCAATGCTTGGAGCATCTAGTATTCGGGAATAATGGGATGTTACTGAATTGATACTATTATAATGAAGACTTCCCTGAGTGCAAAAATCACTAGTGTTAAGGCTGAGAGGTCAATGTTGTCGTAAATATGGTTGGTCCAGGAAGTAGCAGCATCTGCAACACATGTTGAATCAAACCCCCAGTGAACCCACAACTCTTAAAGAATGGCCCAGGAACACATGGTTTACAAGTCCCTCAGGTCCTTCCCATACATGCACACCAAAGAATCTCTACTCTAAAATGCCAGGCTGCCTTGTGTCTGCTTGAGCTGGACACTCTTGATGGTTTCCTCACCACTATCCAGTGTTCCATTATTACATAGAAGTTTCTCTTCAAGCATCCAAGAGAGGAAAGTCTGGCATATATTAGGAACAAGTGTGACTCATGGGGAAATCAGTGTAATTGCAAATCCAGGAACCACGCCCAGCTGAAAATCTAGGAAAGGAAATCTGTTTCTTCTTGTTTTCTCCACAGCCGTAGAGAAGCCTTAGAAACTCAATCTAGGCTCACAAATTTCGACACATATACAAGTTTGGTTGGAATTTTACTGAAAATTAATATTAATATTAAATTTTATAAAGTCCCAAAGGAGGATTAGGCTACAGAATATTAAATTTGAAAATCACATTGGTTTTCTGATTTATGAACAGCCCCCAAATAGATCTCACATCTTCTGTGCAGGGCTTGAAGGTTTTTTTGTTGCTGAAAATTTAATTCATTTACATATTGAAATTTAGTCACTTCATCCCCATTCCCCTCAGTCATCTTCCCCCTAACTTTCACATGGTCTCTTTGTATGGAGCCCACTTACTGAGTTTAATTCATTTCTTATCTGAGCAGAGAAGATTATTTACTGGAGCAAGGACAATTTATCTATGTCTATATCACTGAAGAAAATGATAATCTTCCGTCACAACAACTATTAATATCCAATCATCTTTCAAGGAGAGATAAGCCAAACCGCCTTTTATACTGGGATCCCAAATTGCTGGGATGCACAGTAATGCTAGTTTTCAAAAATGCCACTATCAGTAACTTTTTTATATAAAAAATTAAATGGATGTATTTTAATAATTATGACTTAATCACTTTATGGCAGAACTTTTATGTAAATATTTTATTCTGCTAAGTAATTAGAAGTATGAGTAACATATGCAAAAATATGACAAGAACTTAAGCAGTCTGCTTATTCAACTCTCTGCATAGTGCTCAGATTCAGCTAGGTGAAACTAGGAAAGTCAAATCACTTCCCAGGTTGAAAATTTGGAGGTAGGAGTAATCCAGTAAATGTGATTTGGACTGATTCGTCAATGAGAAGGGACCACCAGGAAAATGGCTGTAACAGTTTTCATGATAACTAAAATCTTGTTCTTTAAGGCTGCCTTCCATTTTCCTCAAAATTATTAGCATAGAAATCCAAAAGAATATTTCACGGGAAATGAAGTACCTATTTAAGAAAGACCAGTTGCACATCTTTCTCAGGGTTGGCTACAGCCAAGACTGAAACCTACTTGTAGCATTTGAGTGGCCCACATTCTGTCAATGAGCCTGATCCATAAGCTCTGCAGACTGTGGGGCAGGACTGAGTCTGGGTGAGTTGGAGGATTCAGGATTCACAACAGCCTTCCTCCTTCTGATCAAGATGGAGCCTCCTTTGTGTATTTGAGCCTTACCTGTGGAGGGAGTAACTTAGCAAAACTCTGCTGAAGAGGGAGTCTTTCAGAGAGCCTGGACGTGTGTAGGGATGTTTGCTCAGCCCCAATTACATACTTACATTCTTCTTTTTGCTATTTATCAAAGTCCTCCGTCCCAGCTCCCAGATTCCTGCTGCTTGGCTCTAACTGAAGGCAAAACTGAAGGCTACCACAGGAAACTAGATAACCAGCTCATTAAGTAACCTTAGTTATAAACACAACTTGAAGCCCATCAACTGTGACCCGGGGCGGGGGGGGGGGGGTTGTCCCAGAACTTCCCTATCTAGGGAGGAAAGTTCATGAGAAAACATCAGTGTTACTTCCGGTTTTAAGATCATGTTCTGGATACTTAAAGTCACTAAATAGCAGACAATTGAATAAATGGAGACATTTCTGACCCAACTTTTAAAAGGCTTGAAAATATCAATATTGCCATTTGTTGCCAAAGGATTTTATTTGTGAAATCTCATGGCACATATTTTTATAGCTGGTGTGAGTTCATAGAATTCCACACTCTCAAGAACATAATTTGTTTGCAGATTCTTTCTTGTCATCTTTGAAGGGTAAATTCCAGCTTCTGGAGCACTTTACCCTTTCCAATGCCAAGTGCAACAGTGACCAAGAAACAATGCAAGGGAACCCAAATGGCAAACTAGAGAAAAATACAGAATATTTCAGTGCATAAGTAACACACTGAATGGAAGAAATTGTGGTAATGAAATGGGACTTCTCTCTGAAGCTTTTCAGTACCTCTTATGTTCACTTTTATGTTCCAAGTCTGTTTACCTTGCAGAATGGAATTTGTCATGAGCACTGTGATGGGACCATTGTTTTCAGGTCATTTCTACTCACATGGGACACGTTTTAAGAATGATAATTCATAGCAATGCATATTTTTAAAGAAAAATGCTGGATGTTGTCTTATTTTTATAAAAAATCATCATTGACTTTATTCTTTTAAAAGGCATTTTTTTCCTCAACTAATTCACTAGATATCAGCAACTCCTTTTGTAGTTTAAGGGGCCGGAAAAGCAGTGCTTACTCATAAGCAACGATTATTGATCTATAGTAGGTCTCTGTCTACAGACAGTGTCTCTGGATAATACAATTTAAAACAGCTGAGTCTAACAACCAGGTTACTCATTTCTTAATGGGAAGGGTCCAAAGTCATGCATCATGGTTATGGTTTTCTTATTTCAGAGGCAGGATATTTTATTTAGTTAAGAGAGTAGAAGACCAGTGACTGACTTAGACACAGTGACTAGTGGCAATATTATTTTGTGGATGGAAGGGCTGTATACATTATATACTTTACTTGTGTAACACACAACTATTTCTATTTTGTGAGAAGGAGAAAAGGGCATTTGTAACATCAGTTAATCGAAAAGATATTAGGAATTTCTAGGGTTGCACCATCTTGTAATCAGAAAAATTACAGAAGAAAGAAGGCCTTTAATTCATTTTTGCCCCCACTTTCTGAAACTTTAAAATAAAGTAAGCTTCAATGTTCTTTTAATTTTATTGACAGATGTTAATGCTCTCTCTCTCTCTCTCTCTCTCTCTCTCTCTCTCTCTGTGTGTGTGTGTGTGTGTGTGTGTGGCATTAGCATACACTTGTGTGTGCAGAGGCCAGTGTTTGGCATGTGTGCCTTGACTCATTTCTCTCCACCTTATTTTTGAGACATGGATTCTCACAAAACATTGAACTCAACAATTCAGTAAGACTAGCTGGTCCAGGAGGTTCAGATATTCTATTGTTGATTCCTCAATACTAGCATTGCAGATGTGTACCTCCATGCTTGGATTTTTACATGGGTTCTGGGGATTCAAACTCACATTGTTATGCTTGGCAGCAAGCACTACTTGGCCAACTGAGCCAACCTTTCTTGGTATAGTAAAGATTTACATATTGTTTCCTTCTCTTTGTTCTCAAAGGTGGACAACCTTAACATTATTTAGTGCTAGCAGTTAAGAGTTGTATGAAGCAAATGCCAATGTTGAAGGCAGCACAGAACCTGGAGATAACATGTGTTTGGGTTCCCAGGTGAATTTAACATAGAAGAAGGGCATGTGGGTGAATGTAACACATAAACACATGGAGGCAGAATGAAAGGACTATGGTGCTGATAAAATTCTGTCACATGAATATTCTTTTACTGAAGTGTCAGATGCTGGGTTACAATCATTGATTCGTAGAACCTTTTTTGGTATTCCAATACGATTTGGGCTTGGTTATATTTCATATATTCTATACAAATAAATGGTAAATCAAAGAATTGAGTGGCTTGCTGAGGTCACTAGCAAATTAAGGATAGATATAATGAAGTTGGAAGGTCAGTCCATTTGTACATAGAGCCACTGCTATTATCATTCAGGCTTGGGAGTCTTTTGTTGAAGATGTTAGCAGAGGCTGTGGACTCCCCATCAATATTCTCTCTACTCTAACTTTAGTGTCCACAGAAACCATAAGCATTGCACTTCCATTCCAGTGCCTGATGGATTTTTCATACTAATAAGGCTTCCTATACCTTTGAAGAGTAGGCCTCGACCAGGAAACATATGAAATTGGGGATGAATATCCTAATGGCTCTGCCTGCCATGTGGGGTAAATAAGATCTGCTAAATAATGTATCATTTGAAGGACAGAAGTCTAATGTCTCTGTGGCTTTTTTTCTCATTATTTTTCAGTCTAGTTGCTTCGTAACTATATCTTTTTATGAACAAAAAGAATTTATTGACACTCACATACACAAATGTAGACACAGACATGTACATTCACACAAAATTTAAAGATAAAAGAAAATATTTTTTTTAATGGATGAAAACACCATCATTATCCAGTGTGAAGACTGTGCTCTTTAAATTGACTTAATTTTCTGAAAAAGCATTGCATCTTGCTGTTTTTCTCCTTTTGTTATCTATAGATGGTTTCCCCGTACAATATAATCTGAGTATAGTTTTCCCTCCCTCTACTCCCCCCAGTTCCTCCCCACGTCCTTTCTCATATGGATACATCCCATTTCTGTCTCTCATTAGGAAGATCATGCTTCTAAGGCATAACAACAAAACATAACAAAAATATATAATAAAGTAAAATGAAAATCATCATATTGAAGTTGGACAAGCTGGTCCAATGGAAAAATAAGCTCCAAGAGAAACACAAGAATCAAAGACCCACTTATTCACATACTCGGGAGTCCAATAAAAGTACTAACTGAAAGCCATATATGCAGAGGACCTGGTGCAGACCCATGCAAGCCTTGTGACTTCTGCTTCAGTCTTTATGAGTACATATGAGTGTTGCTCAGTTGTTTTAGAGGACCTTATTCTGCCCAGTTCCTTCTGACTCCTATTCCACAGGGTTTCCTGGACTCTGACTGGAGGGATTTGATAAAGAGATCTCATTTAGAGCTCTGTGTTCTAAGGATTCTGCCTGTCTCTGTCTCTTTCTCTCTTTGTATCTCTGTCCCTCTTTCTGTCTCTGTTTCTCTCTGTCTCTGTCTGTCTCTCTGTTTCTCTGTGTGTGTGTGTCTGCATAATGTCTGGCTGTGGGTCTCTGTATTCCATCTGCTGCACAAGGAAGCCTCTCTGATGATGGGTGAAGAAGGTGCCAATCTATGAATATAGCAGAATATCATTAGGAGCCTCTTTACTGTTACTTTCTTTTTTAGACCAGTATTATTTGTTTTTTCTGTAGGTCTCTAGGCTATGTACACTCTGGTGCTTGGTAATCCAAGCAGTGTCAGGTATGGGTTAGACCTCATGAAATGGGCCTTAGTAAAAGCAGACATCAGTTAGTTACTCCTACAAGGTTTGTACCACCATTGAACTAACATATTTTGCAGGCAGGATAGATTGTCGATCAAAGGGTGAATGATTAGGTTGGTGTATACTTTTCTCTTTGGGTAAACTGCAGAGTATCTCTCCATGTCATAGACACTAGAACATTGGGATGAAGATTCTATGTAGGCACCAACTGACTTCTCCATGTTCAATGAGTTGTATAGATGTTGTCTTTAGCAATGATGCCTTACTATCTGTTTGTAAAGAGCACCTATTGTCCTGGTAACAGTCTGATACCTATATCTTTTAATTAAGACTCCATTGCCTACACTTCACAAGTCAAGAGTATTAGCTTCACATAATAGCTAATACTGCTAGATTCTTTGTATACGCAGGAGAGTGTAGAGCAGGACATAAGAGAGGCTCAGCTCTTCTGAATGCAATTCATTTATAATTCCTCAAATTGCCCTAGGCCCATATCTTCTCTTACCATTGATCAGATATATCACTGAAATCTCTTTGCAGCTTCCCTTTTGAAACTTAGTGACCCTCTCAGGATTCTGTGACTTCATCACTAAATGTTCTGTCTTCCTGGAGTTCCTGGTCTTCTGATTTTACCCTTCCTGAAAATATTTTTGATTGATTGTACATGGGTCTTAGGAAAGAAGGAAGGCAAATGTATGATCTAATCTGACATCGTGACTTAGAAATACTGAATTTCATAACTTTCCCACCTTATAAAAATTAATTGTTCATCTTTTTCAACTGATTTAGTTATCATCATCATGATGGTAAATACTAGTAGCAATAATAAAACTGTACTGACATTTCTTTAAAATTATTTTCCTCATCATCTTTATCTTTTATTTTTAATGCCATATATTAATTAGAAAAACAATTTGCTTCTCTTAATATTTAAAGAGAATAACAATATGATTGGATGTAAAAATTAACTCTAGGAATTTAAAACATATTTTTAACAGAATCATCTGTTTTAGATATATGTGTCTAGGAAGCAAGTTTAAGAGAGAAGGGACACAGTAGTGGGAGGAGAGAGATAAGAGAATGAGTTTTTCTTGGGAAAAATAATGTCAAATATGTGACAAATCTTGAAAGAAACGCACTAAGAGATTTTTTGTTCCCGTGAGAATTGTGGAGTTGAAACTGTGCAGATGAATTCTCATCCAAAGGAAATCAAAGAAAGCTGAGTTATATCAATATTATCTTTGAACAAGTTTATTTAGCAATAAAAGTTGTGTGTGTGTGTGTGTGTGTGTGTGTGAGTGTGTGTACACTCAGCCATTGAGCTGCATGTCTGTGGGCCTTTGTGCATTTCTTTCCATCTGTCTGTAAGATTGCAATGGGACAATTTCTCTCTTTTAAAGACCCATTGGATTAGAGTGGCCCCACCTGGATAGTCCTGAACACCCTCCCTTTGAGGTCCATGCACTAAGTTACACAGGCAAAGCCCCTACTACCCATGGGAAACTCAACTCTTTTGGCAAACTTCTATCTCCCAAAATATTTATATTACAATCCATAAGTTACAGTTATGAAGTAGCAATGAAAATAAATTTCTGGTTTTGGGTCATCACAACATGAGGAACTGTTTTAAAGGGTCTCAGCATTAGGAGTGTTGAGAACTATTACAACTATTACAATACAAGGCAACATTTTATGGGTTTAAAGGATTGGTCTGTCGATATCTTTGGGAACCATTATTGTGCCTACCATACCATGGTTGCCAACACACAAGTTTGAGGTATTGCTCTCCTGCACTGTCCCCCCTGTTTGTGACTATGTGATTGGCTCTTTTTTCTCTCTTCTATATTTATACCCCTCCTTTTATTTTATGTTTTCATGTTATTGTATGGTTTAATACCTTTTTATCATACCCTTTATTTTCCTCTTTCACATTTCATTGTCATCGACATTAGTTGGCATTTGGGAGCTGTTTTGAACTTTTTTTTTAATCATCTTGTTCTTTTTGCTGTAATTGAATTTGTTTAATCACTTTCCTTTGAGCCCATTTGAGCTCTGTTTTTGTTTTGTTTTGTTTTGTTTGTTTGTTTGTTTTTTTAACCCGGCATTGGCCAATGTCTTTTTTTGTCCTTTCCTGGCTTCCCCTTTTAACCCTCACTCTCATCCAGAATTCTTATCTCTCCAGGCAGACATTATTTAAAATTTGTGGTTCTTTCAGCCTTGACTGTGCAGTTAATAGTTTGGTGAGCAGAAGAGTTACAATATTATACATAGTAGAACACAGCCATTGGTGCTGAGAATCACAGCCATTCTTGTTGATGTCTACCTGAGGAGGCTCTGTGCTCTACAACCAAACTTTACCTCTTTTGAACCTCCACTAACACCTCATCAAGAAGCCTTGAAACCAGAAAGGTACACAATCATTGATCATACCTATATAAACTCAAAGATGCCTTCAATAACAATTCTCCAAATCAAATTTGAAGTAATCTAGATGATCCAGTATAAATGAAGTCTTTTGGTGTCCATTTTTATGACAAAAAATGTTACTGATAACTAAGTATTCAAAATGAAAGTACTCTAAATCATTGCTTTCTCATATTGTGTGTATATTTTCTGATTCTAACAAAAGGTGTGTCTTATCAAAATTTTAATGAGCATTTTTACAGAATTTTCATTTAGCAACTTTGCAGGAAATAAGCGTATTGATAATGAGAAGATAATGAGATCGATAATGGATTATATTTGTGTATAACTTGAGTTCTTCATCTTTTTAGGCCACAGACCTAATAATGTGCTCACAATAAAATCTAGTACATTTTCTTCTCAAAGAATGTGCCTGTGTATGGTATGTGCCTGTTTATAGTGTGTGTGTGTGTGTGTGTAAATTATGGCATTGGCTTTTGGATTTTTCATTATAAATTCATTCTAGAAGCATTTATTAAGCATATATAAAGTTAATAAAATATAGATACTGTTCCAGAAATGCTAGATACATTGGTGACTAAAATAATTAGTTTTTCTGAAAGAGACCACACTGTAGAATAGGGAGTGTCAAAAACTGATGGATATGTAGCATTGCAGCTGGCAATGAACAAGATAGGAGGCTGGAATGATGCAGGGGAGTTGTTTGAATTGTTAAGAAGCTTTCTCAGAGGTGACATTTCATCAGAGATATGACTTAAGCAGGAAGCTGATATTTAAAGGATGAGTCAACTGCTGTTAACAGCTTGCTATCACTTAGGTTCCTGTGTGGGAAGTCAATTTAGATAGTCAGACAAAGCCCTTTTGTAGGTTAATGTGAAGAACTGGTTTGGTTTTAGTGTAAGTTCTTGTGCATAGTCGAAAGTAACTAGAAATTAGCACCTTGTGGGGAACACAACCATGAAGATTTGTTTGTTTTTCTAACTGGACTAAACAAACATACAATTATCTATTAAAATAGAAGCTCTAAAAGTGGTATTAGATTGCTCATGCCTAAGGTGTTAAGAGAATAAATGGTTGTAAATCTACTTTGAAAAAAGAAGCACTTGTAAAAAGCTAACTCCTTACAGTTTTATGGGTCTAACTAATACACCATTGTGCAACTATAAAACTTCATGATGATAGAGATATTTAATGATCACCTTTTCATTATTCATCTTCCTTTGAGATTTTTTTGTAATGCTAATATTTTCTATTGTATTGAAAATAGTTTTTTTTTCTCAAATTCTATATCAGGAGTATGGCTTCTCCTCCCTCTATTTCTCCCAGTTCCTCCAGACTTCTCTCTCATCGGGATCCACCCCCTTTCTGTCTCTCATTAGAAAATAATGTCTTCTAAGGGATAATTATACTATGATATGATAAAATAAAAACTAACACATTGGAATAGGATTAAACAAACAGAAGGAAATAAGACTAAGAAAAAGCACAAGAAAAAGACACAGAAGCAGCACAGATCCTCTTGTTTGCACATTCAGGAATCCCATAAAAACAGTAAACTGGAAGCCATAATATATACATAAAGGACCTATAGAGTAAATAAAGACAGAAATATAAGTAAAATTAAAATTAATAATAATAATAATAATAATAATAATAATAATAATAATAATAATAAAAGAAAAGACCTGATCCCCAACATTATTAGACAAGAAAACTCCAAAGATGCTATTAAGTTTGTTTTCTGTTGTCCATCTACTGCTGGGCATGCAGCCTAACCTTATGAGTAGTTTGTTTCCCTGGTGAGACTCCATTGGAGACAGCTAAATTCTATTTGCAAGTGGATATCACCTGGAGACATCTCGGTTAGGGACAGGAACATATGGCCACTTCTCCTTTCAGCTCTAGAACACCATTTGGTGCCGACCCTTGCAGGCATTTTGCATGCTGCCTCAGCCTCTGTGAGTTCATATGTGTGACAATCCTATTGATTTATAGGGCCTTGTCTTCTTGGTGTCCTCCATCCCCTCTGCATCTTACACTCTTCTGCAGGGTTCCCTAAGCCCTGAGGTGAGGGATTTGATAGAGACATCCATATTAGGGCTGAGTGTTCCATGATCTCTCACTCCCTGCATAATGTCTGGCTGTGGGTCTCATTATCTGTTCCCATCAGCTACAGGAGGAATCCTCTATGATATAATAGCTGAGTAAGGCTCTGACCTGCTTCCTGGCTAGAGTCAAGATCTTTCTTTATGACTGCCCAGACTCTGTTTCTTGAATGTTCCAAGGACCAAAGACTGAATTTCTACCCTAAAGGCTACCAACAGTGAAGGAATGACTATCTAAGGCTTCCTTGCAATCTAAATTACAGTTGGACTATGGCTCAGTAACAATGTGTTTACATAGCATAAGCTGGGCCCTGGTTTTATTCCCAGAAGCTCAAAACTTCCTTGTACTTGTGCAACTAAGTTATAGCCTTACTGAATATTATCATGAATTTTCCAAACAATGCATGCCACGACGACTACATGCCTATTCTCATAAAGAGCACGGCTATATCTCAGTTTGCTTAAGAATTATAGTCCTTTGAATCAGCAGGCCTAACTATACAGTTGTTTCTTTAGGTTGTGTTCGCATCTTTACATTCTATAAGTTGTTAGTTGTAACACTATTATTATATGATACATAGCCAAAAGTGTGAAGATTTCTTGGTCTCAATAAGAAACAGCTTCCAAATAGGAGTGTTCATATTTGTGTAGGGCAATGACAGATTAAATCCAATTTTGAACACATTTGATTATAAACACCTAGAGTCCCAAGGAAAATAAAATCACAAATCAAACTGACTTCTCTAACCCTTGCTATGCCCACGTTAGCTAGTTGTTCACACTTGTTGAATCCTTGCAGTTCAATGAAGCCCAAGTAAGGGAATCTGGTTAAGCTATATTGCTGCTTTGCTCAACTTCCATCCTGAAAGTATGTACTTCAGAATGTTAACTTTTTGGATTTGAGTCCTTTTGCAAACAGAAGATAATTTCCTTGTGATATTTATATGCTTGAAACTCAAACCTTCCGTTTTTCAAGTCCATGTAGGCAATGATTTTTTAAGTTAGGAAGTTCTTCAGTAAAAATATCTGGGTGAATCTCTACCTCCCTTCCCTTCTCTCTTCGCTCTCTCCTCCCCTCTCTCTCCCCACCTGCTATTTCCCCTCCCTTCTCTTCTTTTTATTACTTATTCAATTTCTATCCCCATCACTGCTCCCCTTGTGGTCACTCCCTTCCCCCATCCCCTGCTCCCTATCCCCTCTTTCCTTTCTCCTCTGTGCAAGTGAGGCCCTCCTGAGTATCTCCCCTGACCCTAGCACATCAAGTTTCTGTGTGGCTAGGCACTTCCTCTCCCACCGAGGCCAGACCATGCAGCTTATCTAGAAGAACATATCCCAAGGACCAGCAAGAGCCTTTGGGATAGCCCCCATTCCAGTTATTAGGGACCCACATGAATCCCTGTGTTTGCTGTGAACTTGAGAGGGATATTTTTTCCCCAAAGTGGAGAAAACCAGCTTTCCTATTGCATATTTTACTTTTCATTGCGCTCACCACACAGGAATTTGTTGGGCTGTTATCTCACCTACTTCCATCTGTGTGTTCTCAGACTGAGTATTGGCAATCTGAAGCTTTAAAAAAGACTAATAGAGACAGGCAGAGGTTTAAATCCTAATTTTTATTAAGAACTGTAAAAAGAAAAATAACCCTAAACAAAATATTTAAGCCACCTCCTGTGAGAGTCAGGGAAGGCTGTAGAAGAGAGAATCTAAGAGCCAGGAGATAGGAAGAAGGGTTGTGAGATGGCTTCGGAGAAGGACACAGACATTGTAATCATGGTGTTATAACAACTGCACTAGGTTTGAAAAGGACTGGGACTGCTAAAAGCCAGTTATGGATCTGGAAGGGGATCAAGAGGCCCTACTTCTTTCTCTTGAGTTATTGGTTACTGATGTGTCCTGAGGGAGAACAGTCATTGTTTTCAGGGAACACCTCCTTGGCTCGAGTGTATAGTTCAAAACCCCATGGTCATACTGACAGCTCTGGTTAAAAATCAGGGGGTCACAGAACAAAATAACAAGATACAAATGTGGAAAAGCTGACCTAAAGGGAGGGGGCACTAACTGGGGTGGGGAGAGAGAGTAATAAGAACACATTGCATACATGTATGAAATTGTCAAAAACATTTTTTCAGTACAAAAAAATTAAAAGGATATCAAAATTAGAGATTTGGAGTTAAGGGGATTGCTTAATGGTTCAGAGCACTTCCTGTTCCTGCAAAGGACTTGTGTTCAATTCCTAGCACTGACATGGCAGCCTCACAACTCTCTGTTACCCCAATTCCAGGGGATCCAATACTCTTTTCTCCTTTCTCTGTTGGCAGATGATAAGCAGACTACATCCATACATGTGAAATTAAGTTGAACATTTTAAGAGCCTGTAAGTTTTATGGCATTTATATAAACATTTTTTCAACATTTACATGTTAAGTGGTCCTTTACCAATATTTTAGCTTTTGTATTTCTAAAATATTTTTTGACATTTTAGTATAGCAGCGATGGTAAACTGTTGTTCCAATTAAGTCATCAATACTTTGAGCAAATAATTTAAAAATACAGGAAATGAGAAATGTAAGCTCACAATACTAAATATAATATGAAATTTTCTTAAAATGCAATTATTACTTATCCACTTGATATACAGTGAATCACTTGATCATAACTATTTGGAAGAATGAAATGTCTACTTTTACATGTTAATATAAAGTAGGGAAAATATAAGCATATATATTCAGCAGTACTTTGCTTATTATGGCAAATATTAACTGGTTAAATTTTCCATTTGATTATAATTGAATATGTCAATACTTTCTCATAATAAAACCAAAGATAATACCTAAAAGCCTCTGGAGAAGAAAAGAGATTCTGTTAGAAAGCAGCATGGATATAAGTCGCACAGCTGTCCACAGCAGATGGCTTGTTTCTCCTTTGGTTTTAATGTAAATATTCACATCTTATAACCAACTAGAGCAGAACACAGGTTAAACATAATCTTCTTTATCTGATTTAGGTCTTCAAAATATTATAAATTTTTATTGCTTAACATATATAATGAGGTAGATTAAATCTAAGTCAAGGTTATAATATACTTTTATGGAGACAATTCTGTAGTACCTATAGGAAAGTCTTTTCATTCAGTTCACTTGTTCCTAATTATTATATAGATGCTGCAGAGTTGGACAGAAACAGAAGTACTAATATTTCCTTTATGATAAACGCATAGAGATAAGAAACATTGCTTCTCTGTATTTATTTATTGTATCATACATGCAAATGAATACAATTAAAATTCTGTTTCTGATAGAAAATCTTTATTTGTCAGTGATTAAGCATGCATTCAAGAGATTTTATAAAGAAATTTCCAGCAATAATCTCTTTGTGCAAGCTCCATATATCACTATTAAGATTTATAATAATTCCAAGTTATTAAAATATTATTAAAATATCAAAACAAGTTAGTTAAATTTCAAGGCAAGTGTATTTTCTTGTGGTTGTTTTTGTGAGGTGAGGTTTTTTTGTTGTTGTTTTTTCAAGACAGGGTTTCTCTGTGTAGTCCTAGCAGTCCTGGAACTCACTCTGTAGGCCAGGCTGGCTTTGAACTCAGAGATCAGCCTGCCTCTGCCTCCCAAGTGCTGGGATTAAAGGTGTGTGCCACCACTGCCTGGCATGGGGTGCGTTTTTGTCTGTGTTTGTGACGTACATTTTAGTTTGTTCAGATTGCTTGTAACATATTTTAGGTTTTTTCAATTATATAGTCTTCGTCAAAACTCCAATATCTTTGCACATAAATGATATAGGAATGAATGTGTTTGGTTGATTCCATTAAAACTTTACTAATACTAATGGGACACGGGCTTGATTTGTTCTGTGGGTTCAGTTTAATGACCTCTGGCTTAGAGTTTAAATGGCTGTTTTCTTGTTGAACCAATATGATGAAAGATACATATGAGAGAACAGGTTTATTTTAATGCTACCCATGTCCTGAATGCCTATTTTCTAGAAAACAACAACCACTTCAATCAGGTAATGGAGTATTCTTGTTATTTCTCTCCCTTGCTGAAGAATTTTGAGATTTATCTACCAAATAAGATGTATCAGTGCCAAATGCAACCTTAGCAAAATAAAAATGTTATATTTTCTATATAAATAGTCTCTTTCCTCTATCAGAGGAATGTGTTACTAACACACTTTAGATATATTTTGTGAATGGCCAGATAGCTAGTTGACAAGTATTACCATATTTAATGTGTAGTGGAACCATATCCTATAGCTTGTGATGAACTTGGGGAAATGCTCTCCAATTGAGTTCCATGAGCTCTCATCTAAGTGATCCATTTTCTCATATTCATTGCTGTACTATATAGTCTAATCAGATGTGAATATAATTCAATGGAAATGTCTATAGGAGTTTCAGTCTGTAGTGAACTTTGAATTGTGGAAATCAATACATAACAAATTGTTACTTTAAATATAGTATCTAATGTTATAATTGCTAAGTAGTCAAAGACTGATTTTCTTTTTGGTGAGTGTATATGTGGCTATCAGAAATAGTCATCAAGTATCTTCCTTTATTGCTCTCCATCTGTATTTTGAGGGACAGGGCCTTTCACGAAATTGGAGCTCATGGATTAGGCTAGGCTGACTGATAGTAAAACCCCAGGGATTCTCCTGTCTTGCTTTCCCAGAGCTGAGCTTACAAGTGTGTGCACACCCAGGTATTTTTGTAGGTGCTAGGTATCTGAACTCAGGTCCTCATGCTTATGAAGCAAGAACTTTACCAACTGAATCATGGTTTTATGATTAATCTTCCCTATTTTTCAATTCCCATTTACTTTTGGCTCTTGGGGCAATGGCACCTTTTCAATATGAACAAAAAAGCAAGTTCAACACAAAATAGAAAGGTAGGGAATGACCAAACTAAAGGCAGGAGGAAAATGGCAGAGGCACAGATGTAACCTCCCCTCTACGGAGGATCCCAAACACCCAGGTGGACACACATCTTTGCAAGTTTGGAGGTTGAGAGGGAATTGGAACTGTTTCTGGACATTCAGAGACCAAGGCTCTACCCCTTCTCACCTCCATGCACCATATCTTGAAACAAGGAGGAATAATACAAGGGATGACACCTCCAATGGAAGATTTGGCTCAGGACAGCTGGGAGGCTAGACATGGAGATAATATTGTTAATACCTCTCCAGAGGCTGAGAGATGAAGCAGGGTATAAAAAACTGTTGATTGAAAGCCTCAGTGGATTCCCATGTCTAAATGGCTTTGATTCGAAAGCCTCACCCCTCTCTTCCTAGTATCCCTCTACCCACCTTTCCCAGATCCATGACTTTCCTTTAAGATGGTGGCTACTATCTGGGTTCTTAGAACCGGGCTGCTTCTAGACGGAATCAGGTTCCTGGAGATTATATTGGAAGAATATTAACTGGGCAGTTATTAAAAAATGGGAACCAGAAGAAAATACAGGGTAATAAGATTAATTTTCTAGTAAGAAAAAAATTTGCAAGGTTCTAATTTCACTTTTTTTCTTCTATTAACTATACCTGGGAAACAACTAAGGTCTGACATTAAAACTGACATTACAAGAAAGAGAAATATTATAGCTTGAAGTTTTCTTTAACATGAGGAAGAAGATTACATTATTAATAACAATAGTGATGATTTTGATTCCACATACTTAATTCTCACTACTTTTTATAAGATGCTCTTTGAATATTGTCATTTTATATAAGTGGAAACAAAGGTCCTTCTGAAAGGTTGAAGGAAAGGAAGTAAAGTTGCAATAGATTTTGTTACATGATCTTCAACTAGGAAAGGAGGAGACACTGTTCATTATCCCTATTTTTCCTAATACTTACCCTGATTTTTTTTGCACGTAGCACTGTGCTTTCTAATGGTAGACACAGTTGAGTTGCTTCTGGCAACTATGACAGACACATGCAAAGCATGAAAGTCAGCCTTGGCCCATAGAATTGAATCTGGCTAAGAGATAAACATCTGTGAACAGTCAACAGTTTGTCAGCAACCCCCAGGCAAAAGGCTTGCCCTTGTTTTGCCTGTGAATCAGCCCTTACCGTGACTGTCTTTTGGACATATACCCAACACATTACAATTTAGCACATTTGCTCTTTTGAGGTACTTGTCATAATGTGCTTCTACTTACTGCTCTGTGATGTTTATTTAAATAATTACCCATTTATATTAAGCTTTAAAGAAAATGCAGAAATGGCAGAGATGTACTGAATCAAATAGAAAAGAGAACTCAAAATGCTCTCTAGAGATTACATTGATGGCAATTTCAACCACCTCCATTTTAAAAATATTTATAGTGGATGAAGAAAGTAGTATTTTATATTTAGTATCTCATTTAATCCTTACATTGTGAGTTTTAGATAGAAGTTATTGTTTCTATACCTGAAATTATACTGAAAATAACTGATGAGATTAAGGTTTGACCTCAGTGCTGAGATTTCTACTTAGTGCTTGAGCAATAGTATATTGTTATGCCTGGGTTCTAAGTCATGACTAAATAGGAAAACATACAGACACTATTCAATGTGTTTCCCTGAGAACCACTGCACCAGTATCTTCCTTCCAGACATGCTGAACAGAAAATGAATTTTTCTTGGCACCATAAGCACATTGGTATTTACATAGCACAGTTCTAGACTCTTCTAAACTTCCTGGTCAGTAGCCTGAAGAGTCATAGAAACAGTTGATCGTCACAAAGAGGATTGGAAAGCAAGATAAACAGGAACTGCCACAAAGTTCTGTAGACAAAGACTTCTCTACTCCTGAAATCTATATTTTGATCTCAGTAAAGAGACATGAGCAGGAAGTCACAGTAAAGTCCTATTCGGTGAGAATTTATCAAAGAACAGGATTCAGGAGTCTATAAAACATCTGAGAACAGATAGATGGGAAATTGAAAGCTTATAGAATTTAAAGGGTGAAAATTCACATTATGTTATTTTTTAAAAACATATCTTTTATTGATACTTTGGGAATTTCGCACCATGCACTTTAATTCTACTCATTTCCCAGTCCTTCCATAACTGCTGTCCATCCTTTTAACCTTATTCCTATTTTTTAAAAAAAATAAAAATAAAAAACCATAACAACAAAGAAAACCCAATCTCACTGACCCTTCTGGGAGATGGCCAGCTCCTCTATCAACCATAGCCTTCTCTCACACCCATTACAGAAATCTCTCCTTCCGATGTACATGTATCAATCTGCTCCTCTATTTCCCCACCCTTCTATCACATTATTTGTCATAGTGGCATTGGAAGCTGCAGTGCGTTATGCGGTATACTCTTTTGCTCAAACAGTGTTATTTGCAAATATTCATTGCCATAAGTCATTGATCTGGTCAAGGCCTCTGGCTTTAGCTACACTATTAATACCAGATGCTCACCAGGACTCCTCCCTGATTTCCTGTTGTCAGACTGAGTAATGGGGATCCTGTGGCTTTGGTTCAGCAGGATCAGCCCCCTTCATGTGCTCAAGCAACTCATAATTGGGATAGATATTGCGGTGGGCCAGCTCAATGCCTGGATCTGGGCCTGGGTGGTAGCTGAGCTGGTCCATCAACCAGCTCTCCCTCACCTACAACCCCCAGCCATTTTGTTATTTTTCTATGCAAATATTTACCGAAACCTTTCCTACTTTGCTATTTATTTTAGAAGGTACAAGAATAGAGATGTATACAAGATAGAAAATGCGAGTTTGACTGTAGCAATGCTCAATATGTATGTCTTGTTTGATAGTGTATATTTGAGAGGTTTCCATATTTAGGAGTATTTGTATAGACTTTTTAAAGTCCAGAGCATTTTGTGATTTAAGATTTTTCTCAATAGGGATGTCCAATGTGTGTTAGGAAACATTACAATAGAATAATAATTAAACTAAGAGAAGCCATGCATTATGTGAGCATCTGGGTTGTATTTGTATCCTGTATCTTTGGAATTGGCATAATATATAAATTTAAAATGCACACACATTTTAAAGCCAAGAATTCTGTCTATATTTCTTTGTTTCAAATTTTAACATCCAAGACTCTGATGAAATCATTTGCTTCAAAATGTGTATGATTGAATTGAGAGATGGTTATCCAGTTATTGTTTTAAATTATGGAAATAGCTCCATGATCTGTGGACAGTACAACATTAATAAAAGCAAGAAAAAATTAAAAGACCTTATGGTTAGTTTACATTATTGTAGGCAATTTACTTCTTGTGCTTTCTACCTGTTTCTAAAATCTGTATGCTTTGTTGCCTTTAATACAACACACTTTTTAAAAAGGCAAAAATGCCTGTACATGCAAGTTAGAAAAAAAATGTTCAATCCATGTGCTTTGGAGATATTTTAAAAGTAACACAGAGACATCTAAATGGGTAAAAGCTTATAATGTAAAAAATAAAGCAATTTTGTACAATATTTGTGAAGCTAAAGCGTTCTGAAATTCATGATTTCACTTCAATAGATAAAATATTAACATGCTTTGTTCTATCAATGTATTTAGCTTAAAAGCAGAAATCTCAAAGCCAGTGTTAACAACCATGTTTTCCGGGTGATAACCTAATTACACTGCAAGTAAAATGTACAAGCTTTAAGACAATTTTAAATGAATTCCTGAAGGACGAATCAAAATACAGTAAGAAGACAAATTTGAAAGGGGATAAGGGAGGCATGAGAGTAATGCCACAATAAAATCACTCTCCCTTATATTGCACATGGATCTTCTTACAGGGTTGAAAGCCTGAACCAAATGGGCATAGTAAAAATTAGAACACATGTCAGTTTTGGCGCTCATCATCCTCTGTGACTTTTAGAATGAAGTATTTATTCTGGGGCTTTGCGGTTTCTGAGCTGTACCTTGTAAATGAAAAGTACAACATGTGCATCTTCCATGCTGAGAAATAAACAGCAAGCTCATCCTCTGTAAACAGTAATCCAATATACTGAGCAAGAGTTACAGATGCCACAGTAAGTGGCCTTATTAATAATAAGTCCCCGTGCAAGAACTGCATTGATCAATACAACACAGAAAAGTTTTTCTGTTACCACTATACTTTATTCTGAGCCCAGGGCAGTGTCTGACACATAGGAGGAGGCCAGTTGAGGTTTGTGAATCAGTGAATCAGATGACATTCTGCAGGTTTGGAAAGAGGAACTTAACAGTGACTCCTGATTTAGTTCTTTCTACAGTGTGCAGAGTTGCTACAAGTCAGCTCATGTAGCTCAGTCCAGGTCAATGCGGGAAGACAGGAAGGAGACGCCAAGGCTTGACCTTGTGGCTTTGCCAGCCGAATCTCTATTCTAGCTTTGTTTCCTTCTTGTGGAGAAACAGATGTGCCTGCCTGATAGGACAGATGCCTGAAAGCCCCATGGTCTGGAGGAGGTAACATCCTGGTCTCTCATGCTTCCTGGGTGATTCATTAACCAGCCATGAGTACAAGATCTGTCAGTCACTTCCAGAAGCGCAGCTCTATCAATGCTCTTGTGAGGATGGGTTCAAGATCCAGAGGGAGCAACAACTCTTGACAAATCATTAAAAGCCGTAAACTTGATATATAACTTTTTTTTTTGTAACGTTAAAACAAGCTTTTAAAAAGTCTTACTATTCTACTCCTTTTAGTTGCAGATGAACATACTGGGTCAATTTGCCATTGTAGTAAGAGATTTATCATATATGAATCAAACACAGGCACTACAGATCCAAATTCCTCCAATCTCAGAGGAAAACTTATGGTTTGTTTTTTTTTTTTTTTTTTTAATCCAAATTCGATGTAGTCCTGCTCTCTGCAGGGTCACTGTAGATCCTCTCATCCAACTGTACCTGTAACTTCAAAATTGTTTTTCTTTACTATTATGTCATGTTAAGTCTCTGCCTTGGCAAAAACCTCTTCTAAAACCCATTTCCTTTTACAGCTGAATATCTACTTAGGATACCTCATATATGATCTCTGCCTGTTCTTCAGCCCTTGCCAAGTAGCTTCTGTATCATCACTCTTTTGTGTCTCTTTTTCTCCAGTTTACAGCAGCCATCACCTCCAAAATTATAACCTTTTTTTAAAAAAAATATTTATTTTTTTATGAGCACTGATGTTTTGCCTGCATGTCTGTCTCTGTGCAAGAGTGCCAGATCTTCTGGAACTGGAGTCACAGACAGTTATAAGCTGCAATGTGGTTGCTGGGAATTGAAGCCAGGTCTTTGGAAGAGAAGTCCATGATCTTAACCACTGAGCCATCTTTCCAGCCTGCAAATGCTTCTTTCTGACAAACTTTGTTCCGTTTTTATCCCCACAGTTCCTGTTTATTTCTACTCTGATCTCTCTAAATACTATGTATTGGTCTTCCCTGCACACATTGGATTTCTCATCGGCTTCTTAAGCATACTTCTATCACAGATCCCCTCTCCAGTCACAGTAGATGCATTCATTGCACCTGGTCAGTGACTGCAGCTTCAGTGTTACATTCCGGCTTCACTATTTCAAGCATGACACCATCATTGTCAAAATACAAGGAAAGAATGCAAGAGGAAAATCACATTTTAGCCTTTGTGAAAAATGAAATACCATTGCATACAGTACTCCAAGGAACCGATCACTGCTAAACACTTAACTTTTAAACTCTCTCACTTCCAACTTCACTCTAGTCTTATTTTTCCCCTACCCTTTCTTGCCTGGTTTCTGTACAGTTGTACCATCTATTGCTTTTTGGTTTCTGCTTCATTGTTCTTTGGTGTGTACCTTTTATTCTTCAGCTTAGAAGTCTGCTACAGCTTTCATTTTGCCTGTAGTGTTTTTGAAATTACGAGGCTTATCTATATATCTGAATGGAGTAATGAATGAACATTTAGGCATATACTTTGACTTCTTCTTTGTGTCCTCAGTGGTTGCTAGTGACAGAACCACTGCCACTTATTAACTGAAATGCTATAACATTTACCATTGCCTTTTATATTGTCTTTAACCTTGACATATGGTTTAGAAAATATGGTGTAATGAACTGAATACTTGTGTACCTTCCTGGATTTCTGTGTGGAATTCTGTCTCTGAATGTGATGAGATTTTATATGGGCCATTCAACAGGTGATGGTAAGGAGGGTGTGACCATGATAAGCTGAGTGTTCTTAGAATAACACAGGGTTTTTCTGCCATGTTTAGACACAGTGGAAAGTCAGCTGTCTGCAAATCAAAAAGTGTCTTCATTGAAACTTGACTATACAAATACCTTGATCTCAGGCTTTCAGCTAACAGAACTGTGTGAAATCGATGTCTGTCATTTAAACCAAGCAAGCCACTAAATGTTATATGTTGTGATAGCCTAAGAAGCTAAGAGGAAAGTATCCTTCCTCCTTTGTACATTTCTACCTTTTCAAAATTGTATTCTTCACTATGTGTAGGTATTTGTATCTGTTTGTGGGTATGTGTACACAAGTGAATGTGCCCACAGTGGCCAGAGGCATCAGGTCCTTTGGATCTGGCAATAGAGATGGCTTTTTTTTTTTTTTTAAGATTTATTTATTACAGATGGTTGTGAGCCACCATGTGGTTGCTGGGAATTGAACTCAGGACCTCTGGAAGAGCAGTCAGTGCTCTTAACTGCTGAGCCATCTCTCCAGGCCCTAGAGATGATTTTGAGCCACCCACTATGGGTCCTTGAACTAATCTTGAATCTTCTACAACATCAATAGGTGTCCTTAACCCCTGACTAATCTATCCATCTTCTTGTCCCTAGTATAAAAAGAAGCTGATTTTTCAGTGTGAATTGCTTGCTTTATATCACACTTCCAGTAGGAGTCAAAACAATCATCAAAAACATTGTTATTGTTTACTTTGACTTCCTAATGGACAAATGCAATGTGGGTTTCTACATTGGATGTAAATGAACAATTGTCTTTTAGTGATTGTGAATCCAATATACGCAATGAATTTTGTAATTGTTTTTCTTTTTTATTTTGTGTCTAAAGACAACAATACATCACTCTAGTAATCTCCATTGTGTAATATTCTAAAGACAGTCATTGGGATATGTATTGAGTAGAGTGAATAAATAGCAATTAGGGCGTGGTTAGATGGTTCCATAGGTAAAAGTGCTTGCTGGGCAAGCCTGAAAATCTCAGTTTGATCCCTCAAATTCACAGTGGAAGAAGAGAACTGATTCCAAATGCTCTCTTGTTACCTACAAGAGTGTACTGTAGCTGGCATGCTCCTTGCACTTACACACACACACACATCATATATATATATATATATATATATATATATATATATATATATTTGGTCATTCAGGATTTTAAAAAATTTAACTTGTAGCAGCATATACAAGGTGGTAGAATTTACTGTTTTTAAATTTGGAAGGCTGATTAGATGCGCCAAATGAATTAGAAGCTTTTCAGCTGCAAGTAAGAGAACATTCCACCCTCTCAGGAGATTATTCAGCCTCAAAATTGTAATTAACAGAAGCCAAAGTCCAGCATGTAAGAGGATCTGTAGGCTGTGAGGCTCCATCCTCCTGTGTGTACTTTTAACACTACTCTTAGGCTTGGTGGGCTGGGTTAGTTTTAGACAACCACATTGAGATGTGACAATGAACACAGGAAGATGTGCAAGTCATTCCTTCCTATTTTATTCTTAGAAGAATTCAGGAAGTTTGCTCATCTTTCTTTGGCTGCAGCTGGGTAATAGAGTGACAGGGACTACTTGTTGTCTTCTTTTTTACCTGCCCACTTTTTAGTGCCTTCCAGATAGCTTGAGAGTAAGTCTCTATCAGTGAGTGATTCCTGCTGCCTAAGTACACATAAGTCTGTCTTGAGCTTTAGCAGCAGTATTGGCACCAAGAGAGCCTAGCAAAATGGAGGAAGCATAGGGTACTGGAAGTCTCTTCCCTTATGCATCCTGGTGTTCCAGATTTCAGACCACCTGGCTTCTTTATCCAGCAGTGAATTTTACTTTTGTCTTATTTAAAGTCATTATTGTATTTGGTGTATGGCTCTTTTCTTAAATGTCATACAACTGACCTTAGTCTGAAATGCATTTAAAGCATGGCTGGCACCTTAAATGATGTAACCACTAACTTTAAATGATGCTCTCTTTTCGGACCTAAGATGGATAATCTACTTTTGACCACAGGGGAACATTGACTAGCCAAGCATCAGAAATATGGAAGGAAGATGGAAGGGCAAGTGACTACCAACTTTTGATAAAAACTTTTGAGACTTTTGATAAAGTTGGTTTTCCCAGGGAGTGATAAAGATATTCAGAGGTGGAAAAATATTCTAAGACATGTTTTCTGAAAGCAAATTCAGTGGACAATTTTTTATAAACCAATCTTAGTTAACAACTGACTGATAAAATGTATGTGTCTGTGTGATAATAATCTATTTGCCACACATCTATCACTTTATTAATGCTTTCATCCCAACATGCAAATGGTCAGCAGCTTCTTGCATTTGTTAAGACTCCTTTTGGTAAATATTATCCTCACTTTGAATAAAGAGTGTTAAGAAAGCCATCCCAAAGTTATATATTTGGCTGTGGGTAATGGTGTGAGAAAATTTGCTTGTCTGAGCTAAAAATTGAAATAGCATGCATTCATCAAAACAGGATACAATCTAATAAACAAGCTGTAGTGCAGCATGTATGTGGGTTTTCTTGTTAACATTACATGGGTGATGACCCAAGAAGTTTCACTTCCCTTAGTGAACCATGGCTCCTTTACAAGATAAGGTTCAGCACTTTGATTTCAAACTACTTTGCTTTAAGCACTTTGGCCTTTTTATTGTAGCATGCAGTAGCTATCTTAGAAAAGCAAACAATGAACTTCAGAGAAGGCCCATTAGTTAGTAGGCTATACTGCTCTTCCAGAGGACATGAGTTCAGCTTCTAGTACCCACATAATTTAGTTTATAACTGCTTTTAGCTCTAGCTCTAGGGAGTCCATCAGCCTCTTCCGACCTTCATGGGCACTCACATGCATATACAGAAGACTGCAGATACAGAAGACATGCATTTTTTCTTGCTTATATATGTCTTCGAAGTGAGATATCCAAGGGAAACTGTAATTCTATTATCATTAAATACGTATAAGTATATAGCAATGGCAAATAGTATCCATGTAACTGAATGGCAAATAGACAACTGGATTTAATGAAATCATTTCATAGGTGCTGAAGGAAGCAAGAGAAAGAAGACAAATCTGGGGCCTGTAAGATTCATGGAAGGCCATGTTAAAGACAAGGGAGGAGATGTGTTTTTAAGTATGAAGCCAAAACAACACTATACTATCTAACATAAGTTATGCTAATTTAATCAGAACTTATAAATTAGAAAATAGTGATAAGAAACTTGGCACTGATATACATGTTAATAAATCTTATTATAGATTAAATAAATTATTGACAAAATGTATAAACAAAGTGTAATTGTTGCCTTCAATTTTTATAGAATTACAGTATAATTTACAGGATTAATATGTCAATTAAATATAATTTCCTCTTCCTCTTATGGTTTAATGAAATCTCTTCTTCTCATGGGTGAACTGAGTAATTATGCATTCCTGAATGGACAAAAAAATGTTTTCATAGAAATGTACTTATTTTTCAGACTCTCTTAATTAGGATTTCTATTGCTTTGAAGAGACACCATGACCATGGCAACTCTTATAAAAAGAAAAATATTTAATTGGAGCTGGCTTACAGTTTCAGAGTTTAGTACATTCCTGTCATGTCAGGAAGCATGGCAGACATGGTGCTAGAGAGGTAGCTTGGAGTCCCACATCATGATCTGAAGGCAGCAGAAGGACACTGTGTGCCACACAGGGTTAGCTTGAGAACATCAAACCTCGAAGCCCTCCCAACAGTGACACACTTCCTCCAGCAAGTCCACACCTACTCCAACAAGGCCATACCTCCTAGTATTGCCATTTCCCATGGGCCAAGCATTCAAACACACGAGTCTATGAGGACTATTCCTATTCAAACCACCATACTAATATCACTAATTTAGTCAGTTTCTTTGATTTATATCAGATGGAGTTTAAACTACCATATTTGAACAAGTATTTATAGATGATCCAGTCTTCTTATAAGTAAGTCTATATTTCATAGGCCAATTGAAATATAATTCTCAGGCATTTATTTTAAGGAACCCACTCAAATCTTCTATCACTTGATTTCAGATTTTCCATGGGTCCTGGACTATTTTATACTTGGGAATGATTAACTAAGAAAACTAGAATGCAAAAATGAGGTATCATTCAATCAGTACTCTTTTCTCCACTGCTTCTTGTGCTCTCTTTAAACTAATATGGAAGAGTTTGTCCTGCTTCTGTTGAGTGCACTGATGCTTTCCTACATGGGATAGATTCACTGTGACCACTGCCTTTTTTTTTTTTTTTTTTTTTGGACTGTGCTGTTTTCAGTTTCCTAGGCAGTAGAAATCTCCTACAAAATTACGATCTGCTATCCTAGCATCAGTATTGTCTTTGTTTCATCATCATCATCATCATCATTATTATTATTATTATTACTGTTATTATTATTATTTGTGTTGGAAAACTATTGGAATCTGTAGTTCAACAAGTTGTACCAAACAACTTATTTGCTATCGAAGAGAATAATACCCATATATCCATCCCATACATTTAGGAAGACTTTTATATTATTAGTGAGTCTATTGGATGATTTAAATGTGATGTTCCTAAGGCCCAAGGATAATGTTGGTTACAACTTTTTCACCCAAATTTTATCCGGTTATTGTACTGATATCATTTTAGTCTGAACCAATTGAGAATTGAGAATGAATATAAATCAATTCCCAGATGAGAACAAAAGTTGTAGCATAGAAGTAGGGCTTGAATCATAGTTGATGTTTCATACAATAAAGATACCAATTCTGCATTAATGGCAATACACTTGCATGAAACATAATATGATGAAGTGTACAGTTGTTCATTGTGTGTGTGTGTTTATGTGTGTACGTGTGTGTAGAGCTGATCTATTTTTACATTAGCACTGTCAGTAAAATATACCCATTCTTTGCCATGAAGCATATTGTGTGTTGAGTTTGAATTTATTTTACGCTTGTCTGTGTTATTTTACTGCAATGTTTATCCAAACATTTCCAGAAAAAGAAAGGTGAGGATTGATTTGTCAATGCCTGAGGCCCTTCCCAACTTGTGGCTGAAACCCATGTTTGACAGTGAGTTGTTTAGGCCTCGAAAGGAATTTTCCCACAGAAAGGATGTTCTAACTGGCAGGCTCCCAGGACCGCCCACAAATCCATTTAACCATAACAGAGCTGACCAGCAATACTGTCAGGGCTAGAGTTAGTTTCCAAGTGGGAAGTCAGCCTAGTATTAATAGCACAGTTCCAGCTGAACTGCAGGCCCAGTGGACTTCTGATGGGCCGGCCTGGGAACCAAGGCAGTCTTTGTAACACTTATGGGAAATGGATTCCTTGGTGAGAATGGTGGGAAGAGAGTCCGGCAGTGGCAGAGGAACATGACTTCCCATTTTCTGTTTTCACTCTAATCATTACCAACTCCAGTATCCAGTGAGAAGAAACCAGGGTGACTCCTAGGGGAACACTTTCCTCAACTTGAAATCTAGAGAGAGACTGCTCTGTTGCAGATCTGATTGTGTCGGATTGACTGGTCCCATGTACAGAATATTTGTAAGTTGGGTGTTTCTAGGTCACATGTATTTCATTTTGTGATATGGATATTTTTACTATAATGTATTTTTGTTTAGGCAAAAAAAAAAATACTAGAATTTAAGTCTGGTGTTGTTTTAGATTTTAAAATCCATTTTGAATCATTTCAGCTTAAATTGCTCATGTGTTTCTTTAATGGTTTAAAACTATAATTTTTATGCAAATATAAAGGGTATGCACAGTTGCTGTAAAAGGTTCTTTTCTTTCTTGGGGAAGTACTTAGACCAGTGGGTGGTGCTCTCTCTCTCTCTCTAAGACACACACATTCTCTCCCTCTCCCTCTCTCTCCCTCTCCCTCTCCCTCTCCCTCTCCCTCTCCCTCTCCCTCTCCCTCTCCCTCTCCCTCTCCCTCCCCCTCTCCCTCTTCTTTTCCTTCTCCTTCTCACTTTCCTTCTGCCTCTCCTTCTCTTCTTCCTCTCTCTCTCTCTCTCTCTCTCTCTCTCTCTCTGAGGTTTGTTGTTCACATCAAGATACGAGTTTAGAAATTAAAAACTGTGTTGGTAATGGGAAGATAATTTTTCCATCTATTTATTTAGAAATATTTAAACAATCTATAAAGAAGTATGAGAATGAAAACATTTTTTCTTCTCAAGGAGCTATTTATTTTAAATTTGACCTTAGTGGTCCTGGGGACTCACATATGCTAGGCCAGTACTCTGCCACTATGCTATATCCCCAGCCTCAGTAGGTAGTTGTCTTATAGTTAAAATTCTATACAACTAATTTTTAAAGTGGAAACTAGTAAATTATTTTGATATCAATTACAAGTAAATACCCCCTGTAAGGTAAGAGTTGCATTCAAGTTGTCTTATAGGGTGCATAAGAATTAAATATTTTTTTCTTTTTTTAATGAGTTATGCATTATGAAGTTCATGCTGTATGTGGAAATATAATGCAGGAATTTATAGAAGAATGATGAATTGAAATTATACATCACCTTAAGTGCTAAATTGTTGAGAGGTCTCTTCATGTTTCTAAAATATACATTTCTTTTTCTAGGATTCTATTTTAGGACATAGTCATAAACACAAAAGGATCATTTCAACATGAAATTAAAATTGTCTTTCAACTATTTCATCTCTTCAGTTCTGCCTCCCACACTATTCTTTTGAAGCCCATGTCATCATTATTATACAAAAGAAAACATGACTACTAGGAGTTCTACATGAATCCAAGGCCAATAATGTTAGGCCAAAAAAAAAAAAAAAAAAACCAATCATGTTACTTGGCCTGTTCTTTCCAAATATTTCAGCTAGAGGATTGATGGAGGGTCTGAAGTACTGAAATCACCACCAGTCTTCATAGGCTTGTTGTTTCATTGGTAAAGTAAATGATGAATTTTGTTCCTATGCTGAGTCAGGCTACTGAGCTTCATCAGACAGACTCTACAGAGCCTCCTATAACATGATTTCTGGCCAAGAAGCTCCCAGAAGAAGCTAAAACAGACTCTTTGATTTCAAACCAACATTTATTTCTCTATCCCATGACTTAGTATCTCCACTTTTCCCATGATCTCTAAAGGGTAAGAATGTAGTTACATTCACATTTATCCTTTTTGTGCTTCAGATAAATCATGATTGAAATGGTTCTACATGAGTTGGCCTGTGAACTCAAACCACCATGTGTCATTTCTGTGGGGAAAATGAATGTGGATTCCCCCCTATTAAACCATATTTATACCCTTTCAGAATTAAGGAGTAACTGAGTTAGAAAAATCTGAGCAAAAATCATGTGTGGCTCATTGTGACTACCTCTCCTGGCAATCTTCAAGATTTTGGCCAACTTTTGGGAGTAAAAATTCTGTCAGTCCCAAGGGCAACATGAAATAAGATACAAGTTAATGATGACAGTATTTTCAAGCATGTATGAAAAATGGTATTTATCTTTAATAGGAAGATAAGCTGATGATCATAATCATAAGCCATTTTAATCCCCAAAATGATAGTTCATAGAGTACCCATACTACATTGTTTGTTACATTATTCTGAGGGTGAGGTCTTTATTAGAGGATTGCAGTTCATTTAACCTGTGTTTACTGCATCATCTGTGAGCAGAACTCACTAATGCTAGAGTCAACACAGTGCCATAAAGGCAGGTATCAATTTCTTCTTGGAGCTTCTAGGGCAAGTGAAGTAGACATGAGGGAACTGTTTTCGTGGCATCTCAAATTGTAGCAAGTATTATTTCATATTTCTCTTTAATAATCGGAATGTTGTGAGTATTTCTGTTTCCCTCTCATTTTTTCCTGTTTCATTAGAGTGATATTGTTGTGTACAATAAGTACTTTGAACGTATATAAGCTTCTGAAGGATACATGAACTTGAATTGAACTGCAGTAGCTACTCTACCACAGTTTAAGAAAATGTGATTATGGTTACCTTAGCAACTATAGCTCTGCACTTGCTTTGTTTTCTTACTTAGTGTTTTCTTATTTTAGTATCATTTGGAGGAGAAACAAAGGGGAACTATCATTAAACTATCACTTTCAAATTATGATGTATTGAGGCAGCTGGGAATGGTACAATTTTATATAGTTATAAAATCATCTCCTTTTCTTAAATTTTCCTGAAACACTAGAACATTCAGATATAAGAAACGAAGTAAAAATAGGCTACTGCTAAATCAAAGACTAAATATCCTGGATCTCTGTAGAGCTAATTAGTTTTAAAAGAGTAAAATTAAAAAAATACTTCTTTATATTTTTCTTATGCATGAAATATGGACTTTGTTTTTCTTTTAAAAAGGAAGATTTGGGATCAGTAATTTTTAAAGTAATTTTGTTTGAAATACAGTTTTCAGTACAAATATATATACCAAAAATGGCTTTATTCTAGGAAAGGACTAGGTTGGTAGATTCTCAGCAATATTTAATTATTATTTTCTATGTTAGTTGCTTTTCTCACCACTGGGACCAAAATATGTGACAGAAGCAACTTATGGGAGGAAAGAGTTATTTTGGCTCCTGGATTCAGAGAGTCATAGTCCATCAGACCAAGGAGGGTGTATAGTGGAAGACACTCTTTCTGTTTCCATGGAAGTGTGAGGCAGCTGAATAGCATGCTAAGAAACCAGGAGTGGATTTAACTTTCAAGGTCTTTCTCTACTTTCCTATATCTATGATCTAGGGTCCAACTCCTGAAGGGTTCACAGTCTTCAAAGTAAAAAAAAAAGACAAAATGAAAAACACTTGCATTTGAGTACAAAAATATGATCTTTAAAAATAAGGTTTTAATTTTTCGTTATTATTATTTATTATTATTTTTTATTAAAAATAGATTTTTTTATCAGATACATCCTGATTATGGTTTCCCCTTCCTGGACTTCTCCCAGTTCCTTCACACCTACCCTCTCATCAGGGACAACTCCTTTTCTGTTTCTTATTATAACAAAAAAGTGAGATTCTAAGGAATAATAATTATAATTAATATAATACAACATGATATAGCAAAAGCTAACGCATTAAAATTAGACAAAACAAACAAAACAAAAGTGAAAGAGCCCAAGAGAAGGCACAAGAAACAGAGATAGTCTCATTGGTTCGTACACTCAGGAAACCCATAAAAACACTTAATTAGAAAGCTATTACACACACACACACACACACACACACACACACACACAGATGGGTTTGGGTAGACTCATGCAGGCCCTGCACATTCTACTTTAGTCTCTGTGAGTTAAAATATGTTTTGCTCATGTTGACTTAGAGGGTCTTTTGTTTTCTTAATGTCCTTCATCCCCTCTGGCTCATGCTTTATGTCTCTTTCTGTAGAATTCCCAGAAGAGTTCTGAAGGGAGGGATTCAATGGAGACATCCCCTTTAAGACTGAGTGTTCCAAGGTCTCTCACTCTCTACATAATGTCTGGCTGTGGGTCTTTGTATTTGTTTCTATCAGCTGCAAGAGGAAGGTTCTCTGAGATGGCCAAGCAAAGCACTGATCTCAGTATAGCAAAATGTCATTAGGAGTCATTTTATTACTACATTTTTTGCTTTGTTTTTAAAGAATATTAGTAGGTTTTTTTGTTATTCTTTTGTTTTGTTTTTGGTTTTGTTTTTGTTTTTTACCTTAGGTCCCTGGGATATGTAGTCTTAGGTTCTTGGTCACTAAACCAATGTTGTGTATGGCTGTTATCTTGTGGAGTGGGCATTAAGTCAAACCAGTCATTGGTTGGTTACCAAGTTCTGTGCTGCCATTGACCGAGCATATCTTGTAGAAAGGACACCATTATAGATCCAAGCATTTGTAGTTGGCTTGCTATTTACATTTCTCTATTGGTAGTGTGCAGAGTACTTTCCTGTACCGAAGATGTTGTGAAGGCTTTCTGTAGGCATCAGCTTGACTTCTCCATTTTCAATGAGTCCTATAGATGTTGTTTTCAGCAATGGGTCCTTGTTGTCCCTTTGCAGGGAGTAATCTACAGTCTTGGCAACAGCCTCTGTTATTTGGAGATTCCCATGGGACTCCTTTGACCAACAACTCAATTAGATGTAACCCAATCCTGGGATTAGAGCCTTTATTTGGTGGCAAAGATCGCTAATTGGAGCTCAATCTGCCCCATTATTTGATGACTTCATTTACATTACCTCCATATATGCATATATTTTAGGAGTACCTGCTGTATTAGGTTTCCATATTACCCCTCAAATGGCCCTTAATTGATTCTCCCACTCCATCCCCACCCTTATCCATCTATAACTATCTATTCTATTTTTCTTTTGTGTCTCCTTTCTGTCTCCCCTAGTCCCTTCCTCTATACCCAACCTCCTTGGTTCTATGAATTGTAGCTTGGTTATCATTTTTCTTAAGAGTTAATATCCACATACACTTGAATTCACACCATATTTCTCTTTCTGGATCAGAGTTACCTTACTTGGGATGTTTTTTTTTTCCCCTAGGTCCATCCATTTGCCTGTGAATTTTATGATTACATTTTTTTTTTTAAAAAAAAGCTGAATAATACTCAGTTGTGTAAGTAAATATACCACATTTTTTTTATCTGTTCTTCTGTGAAGGGACATCTAAGTTGTTCTCAATTTCTGGCTATTATGAATAGGACAGCAATAAACATGACTGTGCAAGTGTTTTTGTGGTAGGATAAAGCAGCCTTTGGCTATATGATCAAGAGTGGCATAACTGGACATTTCTGATTCAAAGCATAACAATGCTATATTAGGGTTTCATTAAGAAGCCATCTGCTTCCATGGGATCAAAGGTAATATTAATTGCTTCTTACATATTTTTTTGTATTAAAAAGCAAATATAGTGTAAATGTGTTTTACTTTGAATGGTTATGACAAAACCACAAAAGCCTTTGTCCCATTAGCAAAAATGTTCCCTAGCTCTTCTTACATATTAATGCATCAAACATTTCAATAGCATTTTCTTAATAAGTTATTAGGAAAAATTTTTTGATGATTTTATGCACCACAGGCATGTGATTATGACCAGGATGTATTAAATTGTTCGCAAAAACAGACACAGAGTCGGTGGGGTATAGTGGACTAGCTCCTAATCTGGAAGAAAAATATTTTGGTGTGTTTAATCTTTTTATACCCCACCCCATCCCCAGAAGCATAGGGCTTCAGGCAAATGCATTATTTGAACAATTGTACCTGAAAACTATCTACTCATACTGCCTTATTTTTTGGAAAAGGTTCTTCCTATTTAATACCATATTGCTTTTTATTGAAGGAAAATGCAGAAGTTACACACTTTCGTGACTTATGAAGTAGAAAGGCAGATACTTCACAATATGGTTTTTTATTTAAAACATCGTAGAATATCTGAAAAATCTAATTTTGAGATTACCTTTAAGAAGAAAAAATTAGAGCTGCTATTGGGTGTCAAAGTTCTCATGTAATTTCTACATAAGCCCAGAGTATAAATCAAAGAAGACATTGTGGGATAGAAGAACTTTGCCCCTATTAACTCTTCATTTCTTTAGGGACTTATAGTCACTTCAAACTAAAGAGGAACTGCTTCCTTCTCGCTAGGGCATATTCTCTTGTGTATTGTTCAAGTGGATTTCAATATCCTAAGATTTAATCATATAGTACAAAAAGGAAGATATAGAAAAACTAATGTAAAATGTATATATTAGTTAGTCAGATTGAATAATGATTAGCATTTGCTATTGTTAGCCTTGGCTATTTTCATGCTGTTTAAAAAATATATTATAGTTATGGATGAAACCTTTGTTACATAAAAATTTTTCCAATTATAATAATTTATTCAGAGTCAATTTTTGTTTTCCATTTATTAACATGAATTGTTGAGAGTCAAGATATAATAATTAATTATATTTTATATTTGATATATCTAGAGTATTTTTGTTGTTCATTGTAACTGATTTGGTATTATTTCTATGACTTTCTTTCATTGACGTTTAAATATTACTGTGAGCTCACACTCAGGAAAGCCTTTGACAATGACCTATATCTCCTCCATATTGGGAATGACATGTTCTTTTATGACACAGTGAATACAAATCATCTTAATTCATAATCAAGGGCTAAATGCAGCTTTTTAAAAATTTCCATGGCAACTTTTAAAAATGCATTCTTTTCTCTGCTGCCTTTAACACAGTCATTAGTTTGTTGTTTAGATGCTTTCCAGAATGCTGTATTATTCATCCTGAGTGGTGGTTAGACTAAGTAGTATTACAATATCTCCCACACAAAGAAATTAAGGCATTATGTTGTCTGTACAGTTCTTGTTAATCTTAGATTCACCTTAGCACCTCCCAACAAGCTTTACAAAAGTACCATTCCTGAGCCCCACAGAGAGTTGATACAAACAATGCTGAAATAGACCATTAGCAACAGCATATTTAAATAATTCTACTGTGAGACTGAAGTTTAAAACCCCAATGAATCAGTGGACCTTGTCCAAATCAATGAACCCATTGTTCTCAATTGAAAGCTATTCACCTCCCAGAAAACATTTGAAAACTGGAAATTTTGATTGTCCCAAATGGAGAAAGGGATCTACAGACATCTATTGGAAAGAAGCCATGGATGCTGCTAAGTACTCTACAGCATCACTGAATTAGCCTGCAACCAGACTCAAAGATGCTGCAGTTGAGGAATGCGAATTTGGCTGACAAATAATGGACTAAAGGTTTTCTAACTCTAAATTCAAATAAATTAATGTCTTATTGATACTACTAATGAAATTAATTTTAAACAGCTTGCTCTTCAAATCTTGAATGTTAAAATGGCTTTTCATTTTACCAAAACTCATATAATCTTGTCTTACAACCATGCAAGAATTACCAGACATTTGCATATTAAATATTTTTGTTACCCTTCTCCAAAAACTAAATGTAACACAAAACAACAAAACAAAGGCAGCAATATCTAGAAAAAAGGTTTTCATTCTCAACTTAAATATATGAATATATTTAATAATTTAAATATATAGGTGGTTCTTAAAAGAGCCCCACTGAAAGGTCCTGCGGACACAACCCTCTTGTAGAAACCACTGACTACTGGCCTCATCCATGAGCCTGAATAGGATTTCAAGCACTTGTATTTCTACAATTTCTAGGTAGTTATACACGTCTGGCTTAGAGACCACACTGATAATCAGTGATAATAGAGAATGTATCCCTATTAGATTTTCAAGGGAATATTAAGCCTAGGAAGCACTTGTGAATACTTCAAGTTAATATGATACAGAATGTACTTTATCATAATACAGGAACAACTTGAAACATGATTTTTCAAAAAGGAGGTCAGAGGGCCCTGAAGTAGTGCAACTGTAATCAGAAGAATCCTATGGTATCAAGCCTTTGGTCTCACTTCTAAGACCAACTTGAGTTGCCTGTTAAAGACTTGGTGTAAGAACAAGTCTAATATTGAAAATGGGCAGCTTTCCACCTGATCGAAAATGGAAAGATGCTAGTATAATGAGGTACTTTCCATTCAGTAAGAAAAGTTATTTTCTACAGTAATGAAAAGTTATGATCCAAATTTTAAGTAGATGCTTAATTGAGAAATGATCCACACAAATCTCCCCTTACATTTGAATTGATTAATATATGGCTATCAAAGGATAAATGATACACTTAAAATTTAGTGAAATATTTTACCTCTTTAAAAATTGCCACATATAACATTTCCAATGAATTGAAATGTTGGCTAAGGTTGAGGAACAATAGTAAAACATGAAGTCTGAAACTTGCGTCTGACATTTCAAAAACAAGTCAATTGGCCAATGACAAGAGACAACAGTGACTGAGATAGTGTTTTGTGAAAGCAAACGTTAGTATATTCAGATTTTGGTCTCCGTATTAGTTAACTTTCCTCAATGCTGTGATGATACACCATCAAAAAGGGTAGTCTAGAAAGAAATGCTTTCCTTGGGATCACAGTATGAAGGGACAGTCTCTCATAGTGGAGAGGACATGGTGATGAGAATAGCTCCAGATGAGGTGTCAGGAGCATGAAGTAACTGATCACATCTATCTGAGGGCATGAAGAGAGAAAGATGAATGCTAGTACTTGGACTATGTTCTATCTTACTATTTGTTCAATCCGAGACTCCGAAATATGGGATGCTATAACCTGCATCTATAGCTGCTCTTCTCTCCTCAATTAAAACTTTCTTGAAACACCCTTGTAGACATAGCTAGCGGTGTCTTGTAGGTGATTATCCGGTAAATGAGTACCCACCTCATTATTCCTAAGGCAAGAAGAGGATGGAGAAAACAATAGTTTATTTTTATCTCTGACTTTTAACTGTGTTCAAAAATTCCCAAAATAACAATTTGTCACTACTTTCTACAACTTTGACATACTTTTTATTCAGCGTCTAGTAATACTTATATTTTGTTAGAACTTACTTAAATAACTGCTATGGTTTGAGTCCTATAACAGTTTGTACATTAGAAATTTAGTCCCCAAATTTGTGTTGCAATGATATATGAGACTAAAGTACCAGTGAAAGCATTAATGATTTCACAAGAAAAGAGAGGATGTCAGCTGAGCTGAAACTCTTGCAATAATAACCATCACTGAAATAAATATCATTTTTATAAATACCCTAACTCAGGTGTTGTATCATAGCAACAGAAAAGACCCTATCTATAGGTAAGTAAGAAATGTATGTATTTCTATAGTCCATGAACTTAAAGTCATACATTTAAAACCAATTTAACGCTAGAATCAGGAGCTAGAGATATAGCTCAGGGGTTAAGAGCACTTGCTCTTGTTGAGGACCTGGTCTTAAACTTTAGTACCTACATGTTAGCTCACAATCATCTTTAACTCCAGTTACAGCACACCTAGCACCATTTTTTGACCTTCACAGGCATCATGCACACACATGGTACACACACACACACACACACACACACACACACACAAAACATTTATATACATAAAATAAATCAAAAGACCACTAATCCTCAACCTTACATAACAAACTCCAGGCAACTTAAAAATACTGAAGTGGGAAAAATAGTATACCCTCGAAAAGAGCATACCAGTTGCCCATCCAATACCAAGTGCTCAGTCCTGAAAAAAAAAGTGTGTGTGCGTGTGTGTGTGTGTGAGTGACTGTGTGTGTGTGTATGTATGTGTATATGTGTATATTGGCATATATTCAATACATACAGACCAAGTATATACATACATATACAACAATTAATATAAAAAAGGCCATGCATTTGAAAGAGAGCAAGGAGGGGTATATGAGAGGGCTAGAAAGGAGGAAAGGTAAGAAATATAATTATATTATATTCTCAAAAAATAAAAGTATCAGAAAAGAAACATACACACAGAAAATTTTAGTGTTAATAAAAATAAAGTTAGCATCATTATAGAGATAATTCAAACTACGCTGTCAATGTACAAAGTTTCATCTATAAGTTTATAGGTTGAAAATAAAGAAATAAACCCCCATAAGAATTTTACATCTAACTAAGTCTTTCAGTTGCATTGATGTTGATCTACATGGCAGTCATCAGGAAGACTCCCATTGAAGAACTAAATGACCCTGTATCGTAGAATATGGCATAAAATTTAAACTTCTCCGAGAATTTAAATCTTAGATTTAAAAAAAGTGCCTGTGAATGTGGTTCTACTGTTGTGTGTTTAAGGGCAAGCCCAGAGGTTGCTATGACATTACTTGTGCGTGCATGGCAACAGTGAACTGAGTGATTCAGCTTGATAAAAGAGGAAGTTAGCTCACCATTTCCCTTTCCCTAAATCAGAGTCAGATATCCAAATATTTCATTTTGAAATGGTATATCCATCAACATGTTCTAATGGATGAAAGTCAGCTGTAGGGGTGGGTGGGTGGGAAATCATAAGATGCAATGTGTATATCATGTGCTTGCCAGAGACAATGCAACTTGTGTTTAAAGAATCTAATAATACCCCCCGCATCCTCCTTTCCCCTGATAGGATGAGGTTTCTCAGTGGCATATGTTGGGTGAATATACAGTGATGAGTAATACTTTGGCAAAGGACAGCAATTTATCAGCTCGTATAACTTTGTTCTAATGAAAGTTGATCGTGATGCATTTTGAGAAAGAAACATTGTTCAGCTATGAAACTCTAATTCCCTGTGTGTAACAGCCCTCCAGGGAAAGGGTACATTTTGCCAGCATAATATGTGCAGTTTAGTCATTACCAACTACACAAAGCAGAGGTCAACTGTGGGTGTATCTGTGGGAGGCACCGTTATGAAATCAACCGTCAGCCACTGCAGCAGTGAGGTGATCCAACACAAACAGAGCCAAATGTCACAAATAAATGCTGACATTTTATCACATGACTATTTTCAATATTATTTTACCACTGTGTCTTTTCTTACATTGTTTATCTTTCACATCTTTATTTTGCTTCCCATTTCCTTTCTTTTAACTGATAAATGAAAAATGGGGAAGTAAGGTTTGAGTCAGTACTTGACCGTGAATACAGGAAGTTAACTGAATCCAACACCATCTCCCCCCCTCTCGCCAAAAAATATACAAAAGCAAAACCTGTAAACCATAGATTCTAGATTTGTTTGGGGTTGACATGAGTTAGAGAACCATAACAATTTAATTATTTGTTTTAAAACTGAAATTTTTGAAGGGCCCAATCCCTTGATTTTTAAAGAAAAATTTACTACATTCACTTGTGTGTACATGTGTGTATGTGTGTATGCATATGTGTGTATACACCATGGCGATGTGCAAAGTTTAAAGAACAACTTCTAGGATATGGGTCTCTCCTACCATATAGGTTCTCTGGATCCATTTCTGCTCATTTCATTTGTATTGGCAGCAATTGCTGAGTCAAATCACTGACCCCATTCAATGATTTTTGATAAATACATAAAATTGATACTGCCAGGCAGTGGTGGCACACGCCTTTAATCCCAGCACTTAGGAGGCAGAGGCAGGTGGATTTCTGAGTTCAAGGCCAGCCTGGTCTACAGAGTGAGTTCCAGGACAGCCAGGGCTACACAGAAAAACCCTGTCTCAAAAAAACCAATAAATAAATAAATAAATAAATAAATAAATAAATAAATACATACATACATACATACATACATACATAAAATTGATACTATTCCACCACTGGTCAGAATACAGAAGAGTTTAATCATAGACTCCAAATTCCCTCATAATGCCTTCTTTTTGTCAACCCCCGTCCGCTTTGGTTCCTGGCAATCATTTGAGCTGTTAAAAATGATCTTAATATAGCTTTTACTATTTTCCTGGTTTTTTTTTTCCACTTAAACTCATTCATGAAATAGCTGTTCACTGAGATTTCTATATGCAGATCTAGTGATGAAATGAAACAAGGATGTCTGTCAAGGAATAAGATAAGAAACCAAATTAAATGAGTAATTCCAAATTGTAGTAATAGCTGAACAAAGATTAGGCAGATTGCTTTGATAACAGGTATTAAAAGGCAAACTCTGATTTAGATGGTATTAGATGTAGTTGCTCTAGAGTGTCCTTTAATCAGAGAAGCAGAGGACAGTAAGAAGCTGACTATGTAATGTTGACAACAAGAGACAATTGCTGCATGTAGAGGAAACAGAAGGCCAAACAGAGACAGAATTCTGAGAGGAGAGAACAATGGCCTGAGGTGTTGAGGGCAGACAGGTACAGAATACTTAGGTGTGTACATAATTATATTTTTTGCAGAAATGTCATTACATTGAATTGGGATGAGCATTGAATTCAGATGATTTCATAGGTATTTTTAGTTCTCTGTATACATTAGTAATTTTGAAACATGGTAATAAAATATATGATATAGGCTACTTACAGTAAAGTGGCTTCATTTGGTTTATGGTTCTGGTGGTTCAAGTTCAAGATGGAATTCCACATTTCTTTTACCCACCGAGGCTGGCACAGAATGGCAGGGGTATGTGGAAAGCAAACCACTCACATTTGGAATTGGAGCACAAGAGAAAGTTATTGTGGCCCAGTGATCCCTTTTGAAGGCGTATCCCCAATTACCAGATGGCCTTCACTGGTAATCAGAAAACCCTCTACTATAGGGAATCGAGAATGAATGCAAATCATCTAATTCTGTATTGTTGGAGGATTTATTTGGACAAAAACTGTGGAGCTGGAGAAGAAACAAATTTTAAATGTCATTTTAGAAGTATTTTAGAAGTAGAAAACTATAAGTCAAGCATGATGGTACAAGTTATAATCCAAACGCTTGGGAAGTATAAGCACTAGGACCAGTAGTTCAAGGCCAGCTTTAGGCTACATAGTAAGTTCAAGGACACATAAAATTCAGTAAGTCTGGACAACATAAAATTCTGTCTTTCTACAACAGCAAGTAGAAGTAATAGGAACAAACATTGAATTTGAATTGGTACAAGGTATGTTTGAAGAAAAAGGGGGAGCCAAATGTGAATCCAAATCTGTTCTTGCCTCAACAATTTGGTGGGTATCAATTTACCAATATGAAAAACATATTGAGATAGAATCAAGACTGTTCAGTAGCGTTCATAAATATTTCAAAGAACAAGTTAAAACAGAGAACCCATTAGATAGCCAGATAGAGGTGTGAAACTTTAAATAGACATGTATTTACAATTCAGAAGGTAGCTTGCAGCTTGAGAAAAAAATCTGTATTATAATTTGGTTTTTAATTATTTGTGATTTCTTTTGTATAATGCATATATGTATTAATATATTTTAATCTGTTAATATTACATTGATCTAATTTGTACTATCAATCTATTCCATTCTAGAGGGTGGAGAGTGTAAAGAAATGGGATATGGTTGAGGAAACACCTTCAAGACTAGAAGCATATCTTCATGAAACTGTTAGTTTTGTGGGAAATGAGAGTTGCATAGCATGCACAAAGGAGAGGGTCAATAAACTATTTAATCTGAGTAATAGCAACCAGGAAAGGTTTCATCACATATGAGGACAGTGGAGAGGATATTAGGTAAATAAAATACCAGAAAAAGAGGGTTGTGCTGCAGAAGACCAGGACTTTGACATTCAGATGTGCAGTGATTCTGACCTAGAAATTCAGCATGTATTTTAACAACCATCCCAGTCGATGTATTTTATCAATGAATGCACATTGAACACATTGAGGATGCCTGATACTTAGAATCCTAGAAATAGAAATTCAGTGGTTTGCATGGAAAAGTTCCTCTTGTCATGAGTCTGATTTAAGAGTTCCAAAGATCCCCGAAAGTCATGTCATGGATTGTGAGGAACACTTGGAAGTCTCAACGTGAAAGCGGGTGTGGAAGGGGAGTAGCAAAGACCCTAGAGAAAATGGCTAATGAAGTTCAAAGAAATGAAGGTTGAGCAAACAGCAAAAACTGTGATGTAGCAGAGTGAAGCTGGCAAACTGAATAATGAACTCAATTTAATGGTGCTCCGGGAATTGGTTAGAAAACAGATGCAACAGTCTTTAGTGATTGTAACCAATTTGAATACCGAAACCAGAAAACAGACTGGGCTGTGGTAAAAAGGTGGCTATGAAGTAGAAAATCACAAACGGATAAGACAGTAGCAATTGGAAAGTGAGAAATTTTTAACTGGAAAAAATTGGCCTTTATCATGGGACCTAGTTATTTTTTTGCACGTAGCTTGTTTTGCATCAAAGAGTCTTCTGGAAGTAGTGAAATTCACTTCGTATAGCCTAATGTATCCATCAAAACGGGGAGGGGGGAATGATGATACCATACAAGATCAAAATTGTTCCCAATATAATGTATAAGAATAAAAGGAGTAATCACTAAATGTAATGTGTGTTATTGATAGTTTCTGTTTTCCAGTCATGCTCCATCTGACATGTAATTTTCAATGCACATCTCATCAAATGACAAGTGCAAGCAAAAGTCAGAGCAGAAATATTATTAATTCATTTTCATGAGGGAGGAAAATGGGGCAGTTAAGTAACTGCCTTGCAGTGTTAGTGACCCATGTTCCCTTGATTATGAATTCATATCTTTACAATAGGTTTGCCCCACTTGGTTCTATAGCTTTATTCATCTATAGAATTATGATGTGCTTGTATACAGATGGAGATTTTAATCTATGTACTATCCCTTTCACTGTCATTATAGTTAGCCTGAACCTGACACAGGCAAAATTTTCTTTCATGAGTGTCCTTATGTGGAATTCTGCCTCTGTGTCACTGTCTCTCTGTATCTGTCCCTCTGAATGTATGTGTGTATGCACATGCACATGCATGTTAATTCCTTCAAAAAATGTATTTAACTCGCATACTTTCTCAACATGAACATTCCCAAAATGATTAGAAATCTGGAAGGATTCTCAGAACTCGTTGAATAATTTGGGGACAAGTGAACTCTAGGAGTCCTGTAGAGACTTTGAAAGTTGTCTCTTACCTCTTGAAAAAAATAAAAAGTACTATATACATTCTCCATGTACATCTTTCCAGGATATTGTTTAACAATGCAGTGCAATTACCAAGAACAAGCAGGTGGGGAAATATCCTTAGATCAGTAATCTTGCTTGATTGAACTATTTTTCACCATGCAGTGGCAAAGTGACCTTCAGAAGAGGGTCAATTTTGTCAAGACTCTTCCTCCCCAAAGGAGTGACACAGGCAATGTCTATTCCTTCTCCTAAGGTCCCAATGACAAACGGAAGCATAATTCCACCAAAGTTCATTCTAGATAACCAATGATTTTATTGGATTTCTTTACTGAGAATTGGTAGGTGGTGTGAACAATCCTTCTTCAATCAGCTACATCAGGACAGCCTTATCCAGCAGGGATAAAGGGTTCCCAGTAGCAGCATAAATGGAGTACCTGCTCTAGTCTTCACAGGCCTATATGTACCCTAGCCCTTCCCCTAGGGCATGTGCAGAGTTGCAAGATGGTCTGGAGCAGCTACACATTCAGATGAGAATAACATGCCCTGCTCTATCCCTCTATGTAAGGAGTAAACGTTCACCAAACCCATCTAGGGTGATCTTTTGAAAGGGGGCACAACCCTAAGATGGCTTAGCTCAGAGGAGGGCAGTCACTCATTGTTGTGGCTCAGATGAATTTTGCCTGGATGGAAATTGAATTGAGGGACTGAAAACAGACTACCTCACATTTCCTCCTCCAGGTGGAATCATTGTAGGTTGCCATGTTTTATTAGCCAAAATCTGTCACAGTAGCCATTTCACTCAGTTCAATTTATAAAAAAAAAAAAAATGTACAATATCCTACCCACCTTCTACAGGAAAATGGCTGGTGGAAGAGTTTCCTGGTGGAAGGCTTTGCAACTTGAATAGTCTGAAAAGTCTAGGGATATCTCTTAAGCCCTCTTAATTTTGTGACAGACCAAAAATATTCTTATTTGTCTCTGTTTGAATAGTGCCTTGGACAAGAGAGTGACAAGGCCATCTAATTTTCACCTCCTATGCTCAGTGACTGTGGAAAGAGAAAGGAAAAGACCTTTCAAGCTCGGGTAATTGTCTAGACAGTCCTAAAATATCTACTCCCAGGTGCAGAGGAAGCTGTAAACTGCGGACAAAGCATTAGGGCCCCTTGCCAAAAATACAGTTTGTTTGAATACTTACACAAAACTTTAAGGAGGGTAATAGTCAGAAGATAATTCTGATAATTATGGTCAATTTCCGCCAATTTCTTCACACAGAGGTATTCTGTGTCTAAAAATAGCAATTTTTAAAAATTTTCGGGTTAATTTGGAGTTTAAACAGTTCAGACTGAGTACTTAGCTGGGTAGCACACTCATAAGTAGGTACAAGAATGATAGACACCACCAGTGTTGCCATAAGCCCAGTCACATAGAATATGAGTGGCTACTTAAAGCCTAATTTTAAATTATCTATATTTTGTGTTATGACCTTATGTTTGTTAGCAGCAGAAAAATATTGCAAATAAAGATGAATAAATATAACCCTCCATCTAAGACTCATCTGTACTAAAATAAATGTATTGGGAAACTGTGAATGGAGTATCCAAAAAAGGGAACTAGATAACTTGAGTTTATTCTAGGAAGGCATGTTTCTAAGAGACTGATCTGAGAGGAGCATTTTCTTGAGAATGAAAGTAGCATAAAAAGGGTCACTGAGTATGACAGTGGGGTCTCATTCTTGAAAAGTACTGTAGCTAAGTTTTAAAAATGTAATAAAAGAAGTGAAGTGAAGAGGTTAGTGTATGATAAACGTATCACTTGAAAATATTCTCATCTTTAGGTACTTCACTTTTATCAGTTGAGCAATTTGCTCAGTTTTGTTGGTTGTTTACACATGGCTTCATGGTTAATTATTAAACAAGCAGAGGAAATTAAGTCTATGATTTCTCTATTCAATTCTACTCATCTAGGGAAGCCCAGTCAAGAAATAGTTAGGAGTTATCTTACCCATACAATGTTGCATTAACTGAGATGCCAGCATTAGACTGAAAGAACAGTTTTTATCTGACTCAAGGTCTTCTAAGATAACATAACAGAAGGGTAACATGTAGTCAATCAGCAACAATACTGGCTTCATATGAAGGATAGTAGTGAACCCTTGTGCCATATGCCCATCATTGTAATAAAATGCTGGACAAGAAGCAACTTTTTTAAGGGAAGAGGAATTTGTTTTGGTTCATGATTTGAAGGGATATAGTACTTTGAGGATGGGAAGGCATGGTAGCTGGAGAGGAGTGTAGCTATGGGAGCAGCAGCATGTAGCTACTTACTCACACCTAGGTGGATTAGGAAACAAAGCAGAGAGCTGAAGCAGAGAGATGAAGATTAGCTTTCTCCTTTCCCTCATATTATTCATTTGAGGATTTCAGCTCATTCAGTGTTGGCCCTCTCCCTTCAGCTAATGCTCTCTAGAAACATTAACAGATATGGGCAGACATACAGATAGATGACAGACAGATATAGATGGAATATATATATATAGATACGGATAGGGATCTACCTCAATCCAATCAAGTTGGGAATGAAAACTAACCATCCCAGTACCTGAATGGATGCTTTCAATTTTGCAGCTTGTAGAGTTATGGGTTTTGATTGCATATCTTAAGCGTGGATTTTATCAATTATTCTGAGCAGTCAGTTCATTTCTTCTTGTTTTATTTAACAAACTTAAACATGCAGAACAAATGCCATGGATTATTCTAAGAGCTGCATATTGGAGCTTTTTTGTTAGCTCATTTTTATCCTCAGAACAAACCTGTATTAATTATACTCTACAGGTCAGGAAGCTGAGGTTAAAAAGGATGGGCTCCTTTTCCAAAGTCTTTTCAAGATCAGTTTGCAGTCAGCAGGTTTTCTGAACAGATATTCTTATGTGTTTGGCTAGGATCCTAAGGCAGACCTACTCGATGAAGCTGAGTCACAAAACACAGGGGATGCATCTGACATAATGACAATATCAACTGGCTTCATGTCTTCCCTAAGTCATTTAGCAAACATTCTTTAAGTCGAAACCATGCTTATTTAACAAATCATGACAGAAGATGCAAATACTCTAGTAAGGTGGGAACATGATATGAAGAAAGTGAGAACTGTACACAAAGGGGGAAAATGTGCTCAAAGTGGCGCAGATAAAATATCTAGGGAAGAGCAGACAAAGGAGGGCTTTTTCTCCAGCTAGAGGAAGAACAGGAGTATTGGGAGATGCTGCCTTTGAGGGACGATATTGGAAGAGGTCTCAGAGAGGCAGTGTTGAGACGTAGCAGGAAGTCATAGCTAGTTGGCCTAATTGGTTCCTATTCCTAAAAGATTGTATGCCATTTAAACAGAGACAGTAGGGAAGAAAACGTGGGAGGGGGGAGAAGAAAGAGTCTCAGGAAAACAGATGACAATCTGGTGAAAGATCACACTAAATGTATGGAGCTCTGTGAAACCCTATAGACATTTTTGTGTGTTCTTGTACACACTGAGGAACTACAAATATATAACTAGGGTAATGGTGTTATGAAAATTCTGATTATGAAAGATGATCTTGTCAGGGAACAGTAATGAATGGAGAAGGGGAGATTTCGGGCAAGAAAATCATCTTATCACAGAAGTCTTCGCAAAACCTTACAAAGATTTTTCTCAGAAAACTACGTATGTGTCTAGAGGTGTGGATCAACAATCAAGTACCTGCCTAGTGTGCATGAAGTCTGAGATTTCATCTGTCACCTCACATAAAAAAAGTGAAACATAAAACTGTCACATGGCCCAACAATCTCATCCCTCAGCATGTCCTCAAAATGAAGCAATATGTTTTGAAAACAAGTAATCAGAAAGTGCTTCTATGGGAATGCTAATTTCTAGCTTTTGTTGGTTATACTTTAGAATCTGAAAGCAGCCTACATGCCCATTAAGGAAATAATGCCTAATCTAAGTGCTGTACATTATATAACTTGCACAGACCCATGGAACTCTCTGCTAAGTGAAAGATGCCAGACATGAAAGTTCACTTATTCCATTTGTAAGAAATATCCAGAACAGGAAAATTGATAGAGACAAAAAGTAAGTTTGCGGTTGCCAGGAACTAGAGGCAGAGAGACTAAATTGTTAAAGACTGATGAATGGTATCTAACATCCATCTTAAGAGGATACACTATTCTGGAGCAAGATAGATGCAGTGGTTGCATAACAATATGGTTGAACTACATGCCACTTATTTGTACATCTTAAAATGATTAGTTTTATGTTAGGTGAATTTGATACGTGCAATATATTTTTAAAGTGTATGTTGGCTTTGGCCAAGGCAAGTCTATGAGAATAGAGAAAAATAAAGACAAAAATCCTTCAAGAGAATTGGACTGGATTATAGAAGCATCCATAGAGGAGATAGGCCTTTGAAGCTTTCTGGTCAGATGCCTGGATGAGGCCAGTTTTCTTTGCATGAGTCAGAATGATTTTCTAAGTTTCAAGTCTCCATTTTTACTTTGCTATTCTTACTATGGGTCTCTAGGCAAATTTCTCCACATTCTTTGTTATTAAATGGAAATGACAGTGCTGTGAAGATATAATGAGTAGGTACATATAGGGCACAGAGCCTGATATCTAAAGACATTTTCATTAATATTTAGAGATTACATAAAGGAATGGGTTTATTCGGCTTTCAATTTGAAATCACTGTTTTCAGAGATGTCAAAGGGCAAGCGTTCTATGACTCACAAGTATTTCATTAATCATTAAGAAATCTGGTAGCTGCTCTGTGGTGCTTAATTTTCATTGTCATCTGGAATGGCTTTTGGATCACCTAGCAGATTGGGGCATACCTCTCAGGAAGTCATGTGGGTGGTTCAGAAAGAATTTACTTAGAAGAAAGACCCACCCACCTTGAATGGGACATCATTTCATGAGCGTGGTACTTAGATGTAATGAAAGATGAAAATTGAGGAAATGAGCCTAGAGTCAATCTCTCTCTCTCTCTTTCTCTCTTTCTCTCTTTCTCTCTCTCTCTCTCTCTCTCTCTCTCTCTCTCTCTCTCTCTCTCTCTCTCTCCATCCTGGTCCACCAAAATGTGAGCAAGGCACCATGCAGTCGTGAATTCATTTAGTCACCCACTGCAATACCATCCTTACTATGATAGGCTTTATTTCAGTGTTTTCATCACAAAAGATTAAATAGTTGACATGATCAGTATGTTTACTACCTTAAGTCCATCATTCCCCTATTCCTCATTACATCAACTTGTGCACATTGGCAGTTGTAGTTGGATACAAACCTAGTGCACAAGTTGATGTAATAAGTTTGAATACAATAGGGGAATGATGGACTTAAGGTAGTAAACATACTGATCATGTCAACTATTTAATCTTTTGTGATGAAAACACTGAAATTTACTCTTACTAGTTTTGAAATGTACATTACTTGATCATTAGCTATGTTTACTCTCTTGTGCAATAGATCTGTATAAAACACTGAGACTCTGATGTTTGACTGTGCTGGTCTCGTCTCCCAAGCTCATTTTAATCTGAGTAATGGAACATTCTGGGATGTGTGTAGAACAATAACTGTTGCTTAAGAAACTCTAAATAATGGTCATTTTTCCCTTTGTAAGTTGTGGTTGAGGTTGTGCTACTGTTGTCATAAAATGATGATCAGGCTGTGCTTGTAAATACACTTTAACAGAAAAATATGTTTCTTGATCAATTTGTTGGAAGGATATGGATGTTGATGACTGAGATTAGAGTTGGCTAGTTTAATTTAATTAGATAACTTACTGAAACAGTTGCCATGTTTTTACTTCTTAATTTTATCTAGCTGATGGAAAAACTGACTTGAAATTTTCTGTTTTTCTTTCTTATGAGTTATCCTGTGCTAAACAAGTGGCTCCTGCTACTTATAATGTTTAGTTATGGAATAGTCTGATCAAATATTCAAAATATCAATAGATGACTACTTCAGGGTGGGCCCGTATACTCTTTACCATCTTGTAGAAAGCCAAATCCCATCATCAGCTCCAGGAACTTCCCATAATGATCTCATAATTCTGGGACTCATATGTCCCAGGCTTCTCACCCTCTTTGAAGTTCATTGCATAGTAAGGTGTGGGATCTGTTCCCAAGTAGGTGTAATGGTATCAGAAGAATTGTAAAGATGATGGAGCTGGCAATTAGAGGGAAAACTCATTTCTAACTATTGCCTCTTCTAACGAGGCACTGGAATGCCTCTATGATTGTAAAATTATCTTTCATGAATTAGCTATTTTATAACACTGCAAATTTTAAATCTTTACACTTAGTTTTAGAATAATCAGCCTATGGGGAATAATATTCTTAGGACTGAATACATTGAAAATTGAACTGAAGTTAGAATTTCATATCCCAATGTCTCTGGTGTCTTTTAGTAACATTGAAGCAATAATATGCCTCTAGACCAGAGATTCTCACCCTATGGGTCACAACCTCTTTGGGGATTGAATGGTCCTTTCACAAGGTCACATATCAGATATCCTTCATAACAGATCTTGCATTATGATTTATAATAGCAGTAACATTAAAGTTATGAAGTAGCAATGAAAATAACTTTATGGTTGAGAAAGCACCACTACATGAGGGATTGTATTTAAGGGTTGCAGCATTAGGGAGGTTGAAAACCACCACTCTAGACAGAGAAATGAGCTTCTCAAAATTCTTTATTGATAAAGAAATAAAATATCACAAAACTATAAAAATGAACATTTTATTTCTTTATCAATAAAGAATTTTGAGAAATACTCAAGAACAGTGAAGAGTGGTTAGAATTTCTATGGGTAAGGTACTTGCATATCATTAGCCCTTGACTAAACATTGAGCATCCCTTAGATTTTAGCCAATAAGGCAGACCATCCTGACTGACTCTTGATAGAAAAGAGTGGTAGTCAGAAACAAATATCCAGTTGCCTGATGTTGTTTCTAAGAACTATGTATGTGTTCACATAGAATGTATTCTTCATAAAAATCAGAGCCATAGAAAACAGATAACTTACTCCCATATTATTTAACAAATGATGTAATAATATTAGAATCCAAGTTCTGGTCAGATGTGCATACCTTTAATCCCAGAACTCAGGAGGCAGGAGCAGGCAGATCTTTGAGAGTTCTTGGTAAGGCAGGACTACACATTAAAGCCCTTTCCAAATATAAAATAATAAAGAAGAGGAATCTGGCTATCCCACTAGCACATCTGTAAATGCACTCCACTCTAGAATCTTGACATTTCTGAAATGTTGATAATATATCAAGTAAACAAAATCATGAATAGAGACTTGGAGAATTATATACACAGAAAATAGTTTTTCTTCTCTAACATGAAGTTTTCAACTTTATTTTGTGGTTAGTAAATCATGAGTAATTTACACAGTACTAATCCCTAAGAAAAATTAGAATTTACATTGAGTAATGTGCATTTTGCCTGATTTTTGATCACCAGGTGATCCATGTATTATTTGTGTCAAGCATGTTACCTGAATACAATGATAATAAATAAATAAAGTAATCTACCATGGCTTTATTTAATTAAATATTTAAAATCTCATGTTTGGAAATGATACTGTAAGTCACTAAAGAGAAATCTGATCCAAATTTAACAACTCTGTTAATTCAGGAAAATGCATTTGCAATGTAAGTGTTCATTACCCTGCCATGACTTAGTTTTATGGAAAATAAATGTGTAAATAAGCAATTCCTTTTTAAAACTCGGTTTTCTTAGTGACTCCCAAGAAATACAAACTATCTCTGTATTTGACATCAAAATGGAAAAAAAGTGAATTAGTCAACCTTATTGCTCTAGATTTAGCTGTACTGATTTGTATGATGGGTTGTTCATAGCATGTCAAGTGATTGCTGTTTTGTAGTAACGGTGTTACTTTGACTCAATATCAAAGCAATGTATTATGCTTCAGCCATCCATTGCATTTTTTGTTCTGTGAACTGCCAAAAAGAACAAGAAGGAGTGCTTTTAAACTCCATTTGTCATGGAAGAATAAACATCACTCTGATAAAATATGTTTCTAAATGGATGCCTTTGGAATTGGATGGTTCATGGCTTGTTGTACATGTTTAACTGGGGCACATTTTTTTTTTTTTTTTAACGTACAAGAGAACTCTGTGCCATCTCTTTTGACATTTGGATCCTAATCATTATTTTCTGTCCTAGATATTGTAGGACTATTAGCCATGGTTCTAGTCATCCCCAACTCAATGTCAATAACACTGCCCCCCCCCCCGGCTGTAACAAACGAAAACATCTCCAGGCATCTCTAAGCTCTCTACTAGAACAAATAATCTGTCAAGAAAACCATAACTATTTTACTTTGATGTAAAATACATTTCTTTTTTAAATGATGCATATTTGAGATAATTATAATTTCAATTATAAATGTCAAATAATTTGCAGAAGCCAAAAAATTTTAGATTTCACATAGTTATGTGCTTAGGAGTATAAATAATACAATGACATTATTTTTGAAACAATAATTTTTATCATTTATAGACTAGGGGAACTATTTTGTGATTTGTGCATTTATTTCTGTGAAATGTGTTCTTGTTGTATGATAATACAATTACATTTAGTGATAAATGAATCATCTTTATTAGACAATTATATAAAGGAATGAACAATTGTGAAAAATAATAATAGTTTTCATATTTGATTCTGTATTATTTAAGTAAGCTTGCTGCTCCCATTTGACTTGCTCAATAATTAGTTGTAGAATTTTCCCACATTTCTTGGGTAATTTGAATAATTCCTCTGTGTTGTCTGTAAATGCACTGTAATTTTCAGAGTTCTATTATCATTAAACAATGCAGTCACATTTCAAAATAGACAACAGAGAAGTTGTGCCTATTTTTATGGTTTGTAGTATTAATATTTTAGATTTTAAAATTGTCAGTTTTCCCACATGGAAGTGTACACTTATTATGCCAACAGTCCAGATGTTAAGTTAGCTAGACAGTGATTTCTAAGTCAAGCTGGGCTACAGAAAGGAATATTACCTCAAAAATCCAAAATTGTAAGTTTGGTCATCTACCTTTTGTTTTTCACGCTTTATTTTGTTCTGTTTGCTTGAAAGACCTACTAAGTTCTAAAGGCCTCAATCTCACTTAATTATAATTGGTTATATCACTATTGTAATTGGTGTCTTCCTACCATTTCATATTCTTATCAGTTCTCCTCATGTGATAATTTTCATTGTCTGCTTGCCACAACTCAGAATCATCTGGAAGGAGAGTCTCAATAAGAGATTACATAGATCAGGTGGCATAGGCTTGTTTATGAGAGACTTTTCTTAATTAGCTACTTGAGGTGGGATGACCCTCATTGAGTATGGGAAACACTAGCTCCTGGGCTAGATCCTGAATGGTGTAAAAATGGAAGAAGTGAGGTCAGTAGTAGTAGGTCTGCATATATGCTAATTCAAGCTCTTGGTTTAACTTCTCATCAATGATGGATTTTTGAACTAATAAAACCTCTTTCCCTGTAAGTACCCTTTTGTCAAGGTATTTTATCATAGCAACAGATAAAAACTAGAATACTCTACAAAGAAGTTCTCCAGTTAATTCTTCAGTGGTTAATAGAAAATACCATTATTGATCTAGATTATTCAGCTAGCTAGTGTCATACTTCAGAATTGTGGGGCCTACTATGCTTAGCAATATTACTTCAACATTGTATTTAGATAACATGAATAGGTTGTTTGTAAACATCTCATTTATAATGTATGCAATACCATGGAAAGCAGTGGTAAGAGTTTAAGGTACAAATCATAAATTACATAAAAAGAGGAATGATGGATTTCTATGCCCTTCTTGTGTGTTTCTTGTAGCCTGACCTCATGCTAGTCTCTTTCCCTCTGTGCCTCAGTGTCTTCCTTTCAGTAAGAAATTCAAAAAACAGAAAACACAAAGTAAAATTATATTGAAACTTCTGAAGAACCTTTCCCCTCACTGAAGGAAACTCTGCAAGCCAGTGATGTGTAAAACGAACACTCTTGGTAGGATTTTACTGTATTTTAGAGTATTGCACAGGGATTTTGGTGCCTTTTGTTTTTTAATTAATATTTACTCTTTATTCTGAAGTTCTTGAGATGGTCCTGGAATCTAGGACATTTTGCAACTACCATGTGTCCAACACTATTTCAGTGATGTGTCAATCATCATACTGATGTGTGTCTTTAAAAATGTATGATTTTTAAAAAAATAAATGTATTTTATTCACTTTACATCCCACTTTACATCTTGTGGTGTCCCTCACTCCTCTGGTTCTGGAAATCCTTTCCCCCCACCCTCCACAGGACTCCCCAAGCTGTGGGACTCTGCATCAGCTCCCATCAGTTACTGGATGAAGTCTCTCTGATGTCTCTGATAACTAGTATGCTTGCCTTTGTTCTCAGCACATCCTGCAGGCATGACAAACTATAGGTCAGAGGCTTTGTCTGGGTTGATGTCTCAGTCCTTCTACTTGTGGCGTTGCTTAGTTACAGAAGATGGCTGGTTTAGGGTCTATGTCCACCATTACTAGAACTCTTTGCTAGTTCCACCTTCATAGATTCCATAGTTTCCATTGCACTAGGTTTCTACCTTGTCCCTGAAATTCCCCCCATTCTGGTATTCTCTCCACCTACCCCCTACCTGATCCCCCCTATTCCCATCCCTACCTATCAACAGTCCACCCTCGAAATCTATTATATTTCCCTTTCTCATGGAGATCCTTATGCCCTCCTTGTTTCTTAGCTTCTCTGGGTCTATGGGTTGTAGCATGATTATCCTTCACATACAGCTAACATCAACTTATAAGTGAGTGAACACTATGTTTGTCTTTCTACATCTGGGTTACTTCAGTCAGGATGATTTTTTTCTAGTTCTATCCATTTGCCAGCAATTTTCATGATGTCATTTATTTTAACATCTGAGTAATACTCCGTTGTGTAAATATACAACTTTTTTCTTTTACTTATTCTTTGGGTGAGGGACATCTAGGTTGTTTCTAGTTTCTGGCTATTATGAATAAAGCTGCTGTGAACACGGGTGAGAAAGTGTCCTTGTGGTAGGATGAAGTCCTCTGTGTTTATGCCCAGGAGTAGTATGGCTAGATCTTAATGTAGATCAATTACCAATTTTGTGAGAAAAACCTCCATATTGATTTCTAAAGTGGATGTATAAATTTGCATTCCCACCAGCAATGGAGAAGTGTTCCCCTTGCTTCTCATCCTCACTAGCATGAACTGTCACTTGAGTTTTTGATCTTAGCCATTATGATGGTTATAAGATGGAATTTCAAAGTTGTTTTAATTTGTATTTCTCTGATGGCTAAGGATGTCGAACATTACTTTACGTGTTTCTCAACCATTTGAGATTCCTCTGTTGAGAATTCTCTGTTTATATTTGCACCGCCAATTTAATTGGGCTATTTAGTTTGGTTGATGTCCAGTTTCTCCACCATTTCCCAGCCCACACCTTCAGCAGGAGCCTCTTACCCCACCAGAGGCCAGGCCAGCAATCTGGTACTTTTCTTTGTGTCTAGCATATAATTGAAAATAAAAGATATTCATTCTGAATTCACTGTTACTATATTTATAATACTTTACATCAGATTTCACTTAAGCAATAAATTTTGTGCTCAATTGAACATTTTCCTGTTGTTTATTCCTCCTCATCATTATTCTCTTCTACCTCCTCTTCACCCTCCTCCTCCTCACTCGCTTCCTCAACCTTCTCCTCCTCACTCTCTTCCTCCTCCTCACTTTCCTCCTTCTCACACTCCTCCTCTTCACCCTCTGTCTCCCCACTCTCCTCCTCCTCATTCTCCTCCTCCTCAACTTCCTCTTCCTCCGACCCCCCACTTCATTAGACACAGCCTCACATGTCATCCCAGATTGACTTGGAAATTACTGTGTAGCTCAACTGGCTTGAATCTGGCAATGATCCCAATGTCTTTGCTTCCCAGTGCTTGGGTTTACAGTTTGGAGCCACCACACCTAGGCCTAATTAAATAAAACCATTAACTGCATAGAATCACTGGCCACAATGCTCATTTATCCTATCATATTGCTTTACAATATGTGTCATTGGGGCACAATTTGAAAAATATATTGATCATATTAGATGTATACTTAACAGCAAAATCAAATAAAAACAATTTCTACTTAAGCTCAGGTCTTTTTAAACGGTGGCAACATATTTTTTTTTCTGTTCTGTGAATATTTAAAGGGAAAGCTATATCTCAATATTTGTTGACTATATCATTCATTCAATGTCCATTAGCTGAAATATTTGCCCTTAGTGGTATTTTTGAATGTTGCTATGAACAAAGAGACCTTATATATAAATTGGAAATATTCCATATTCTCTGTGAATGCAGTGTACATATTAAAGGAGGAAGGAGACATTTTCTTTGATTCGGGTCAAAACAAACAGTTTTTCTTTCTCCAGTAGGAAATAAGTAGGGTTTGTTTGTTTGTTTGTTTATGTCTTGTCTTGTATTTGTTCATTTTCTAGTTCTCCCTTTTCTGTTCTGTTACCCTGAAAAGAATTTGCTCCGAAATGGGTTTCGAGAAGCTGCTGTTTACAATCATCTCAGTAAAGCATTTGATCTTCCATGAGCACCATTCCTCTGCTAGTCATGCATTAACTCTTTAGTCCAAGTAGCCTTTGTTTTCACTCCATTTGTAAAAATATATCTTTGATTTCACTGTCTGCTCTTTGATTTCTAGAGAAATGACTTCATTTCTTCAAGATTTGACAAATGTAATATAAAGTTTTCTCCAATTGCACCGTGGAAACTGACCCCTTTACCTTCCCCAGTCAGTACTCTAGCTTTTCCTTCCTTAAAATCATTGATAGCATCCTCTTGTGTTCACGTCTTGTCTCTCACTGTTTGGAACTCACTAAGGTCTGAGACAGTACAGTCCACATTCTTTAAATTGGCTCTCGCCTTTATTTAGGTTAAGGTTGCCATCTGTTGAACAGTGCTCCTACTACACACTGCAAATATGAACCAGCACAGTCTTTAAATCAAGTGCTGTCAAACTAACATGAGAAAACAAGACACAGAGCTGTGTCTATAAAGCTTTGTTCTCTGGCCTAGGTCCTCCATATGGGTAATGCGGTTGAAATCTAGAAAAACTAACATTCACATGAAGTGATGCAGCGAACACAGTGCTGTAGACAATGATTGTAGACCCCTTAACCAAGAAGTTAGAAGACTACCATCTGCTTTTCTGTGTTATACCCCCACAACTGTTTAGAGAATCATAAACTGCTCTGTCAAAAGCATGTTTACAAAATGCTAGCCAATTTCAAAACGAAGCCGCCTTTGAGTCTTCCCTGTTTCATGTTAGTGTTTAGAAAATATATCTCAATGTGGTTAAGACATAAACGCATCAACTTAAAAGCAAATGGCGATGAAACCAAGTACAATCAAAAGATGGTCCCAAATTTAACTATTGTCCTGAATGGAAACTACATGGTTACAGTTTTTCATGTTTTAGCTTTTATTATTAAGAGAGGAGAAGTTTCTCTTTTTTGTAGGCTGTGTATTAATTTTATTTTTACTTATTTATTTTACAACTCACTGCCTCCTTCAATCCTTTCCTCCATCTCCCTCCCCTTCTCCTTTGAGCAGGTGGGGGTCCCCTGGGTCTCTCCCACCTTAGTATATCAAGTCTGCATGGCTAGGTGCATCCGAGAGAGGAGAAATTTCAAAAAGCTATGATATTGATTTTGTGTACTATGTGACACTATGGTGCATAAAACATAAATGATCTGATGGGAGGGAGGAAATTGTAATTTGTGATAAAGTGGTAGGTTACAATCTTACACCTGTACCTACAGACAGAATCAGAAATTCTGAGATAGGTCTTGGATTTTAAGCCCTCTAGGGGATTTGGATTCGAATTCCTATTTGAGAACTACTTCAATGTGAATGAATAGAGGAGCAGATGAATAGGTGAGGGAGTGGGCAAAAGAATGGATGGCCAGATACAGTGTATATTTAGAAACAGTTATATGGATGAATACATATGTGAATACAAATATAAATGTAGGTATGTAACTAGATGGATCTTTAGAATTGCTATTTCAGGATTTCTGTGGAGGAGCAAATTATTTTGAACTTATTGTATGGCTAGATTAAACCTATTATTTCCTCTAGGCAATGGCTTTATGACTTATAAACTGAGAACTTTTAAACAGGTCTAGGATTTATTTGTTGACTGCTTCTCAATTAAGGTCATTTAAAGTTTTTACCCATCAAGTTTGCTGCTGGGACAGTTTTGCCTCTGTAGCGCTGGACTCATCTTCTTTTACTTTTGTCACAGTCAGTGCTGCTGCTCTGTGTCCTTATTCCATGGGTTGGTAGTTCTGGAGGTTTTGATGACTGGATATACAAAATTCTGAAACTATGTCTTACTGCTTGGTTCATGTTGTTTGAATACCATTGTGTTGGTTCCCCCAATCCCACTTTATGTTTGTTTTAAAACATGTATAATTTACTTTCAGCCTACCATTCATATAGAGCACTATTTATAATGGAGATGAGTGAGCCATCAATAAATACTTAAGGAGAGACACATTTAAATACAGCATGTTATAGTTTATCATAAAGTAATAAGTTAATAATTTGGAAGGAAATTTCAAAATTAAAAAAAATAACATTCACTAGGCATTTGATTCTGAGATTAGGGATGGCCTTCATATTGATCATTTTGCTTGCATTGCTCTCACAATAACCAAAGGCAGTACAAATTAAGAACTATGAAATGATAAAAACAATAAAATCAATGGATTAGAAATTTTATTTTCTCAATTTCCAGTTTTTACATTAAAAATGTATTTCTTGGTGGTAGTATAATTAAATGGTGACTGCCATTTGGAAAGAGAGAGAGCCTGTTGAAAATAGATGATTGCTATTAAACCACATAGAATTTCCAATTAAGGAGGAGGGACTATTTAAGGTTTATAGCTTTAAGGAAATATTCGTCTTTATTTTAACCCAAGATTATGGTAATTTGTCATGTTCAAGAAGTGTTTAGTGGTGGATAATGGCAGTTTCCCTAATAATCAGAGGCATGGGGCTTGAAAGTCTTTTAAAGGCCTCTTTGTTTGTGAAGATATACACAGTCAAGGTTTTAGCTTCTTTCCCGTCCCCCCACCCCCTACAATTCTATCTGGCTCTAAGATTCTGAAAATCCTAAATAAACATGGATGATCAATAATTATCAAATGAAAAATAATCTACTTTATTTAATATCTCTCACATACAACATTCTCTATGATGGTCTGCCTTGGTTTTTTCTCTCTAAGCTAATTCTAAGTTCATGAACCCTGATTTGGGATGGTATGCCTGTGGTCACTCTGATGCCCCTAGCCGATCACAAAAGAATAAATAAAACTAGCTTAATTAGGGATTTAAACCTATGTGTTATTGAAAACCTGTAGCTTTTTCCAATTTTTCACTTCTTCAAATGCTTTTCTCAGTTTGTCTCTAGGCTAGTATCAAGAGAAGGTGAGACAGTTTGAAGATAACGATGTCAATGTCCAGTCAGCAATTATGAACTGGGGGTAATTCTAACATGATATATCTAGGAAATATTTGGAGATATTTTCATTCCACAATAGAATAATAGAGATATTAATGTAATTTTGTGTCTGAGAACACAGATGCTTGTAAACATTCTACCATGCATAGGATAACACCCCGAAGAAAGAACTATCAAATTGTAAATGTGCATATAGTAGTGAGACAGAATAATACCGGCACAGAGAAAGAAATGTGTCATTTTCCATACTGATTGCTTAGGTTTAAGAAAACATTTTCTAGAAACCTCCAACCATCATTCCCTTATGGGCTGTGGGCTGCAGGTGACAAGGCAGGTCTGATGGCCTTAAGCCATGGTTTGGGGGTTAATTGTGGGCAGAAGAGGCAATATTTCCAAGATTAGCTTACTTCGTTCCCAAATGCCTGGGATGTAGCTGTTCTATATTCTATCAACAAGAACAGCAAAAGACCATTATATAATCATACCGCTTCCTTTATGAGTGAGAAAGGAGAGTTTGAGTATCATTAACAGCATTGTTAACCACCAAAGAATAAACACTTTGTTGGTTAGCATTTCAAGTTTTTCCTGTGGGATTTTGAGTAGTCCTTCTACTCCTGCATTTTTCTGTTTTATCTGCCTCAAGACCTTTATAGGTTAAAATGGTGACTCAAGTTATTTATCCAGATATTTTTTTTTTATAAAAAAAAAATCATCAAGCAGGAGAAATGGCAGATTTTAATCAAAGGATTTACGGATCGGCTCCATTATATTGAGTCATTCCTTCCTTGATTTTATGACAGATTGGGGTGAGAAATAGAAGGATGGACCAGGCTGAATAACAAGAGCTAGATGAGAGAAGGTCAGATGTAGGTATGGCTTGACAGCAGCACAATGGAATTTATTGACAGATTACTTATAGAATACAATTAGAAACATGGTGACACTGGGAGGTTTGAGTTGCCACTGTCTTAAGTAAAGAAAATCTAAAGATGTGGAGAAATTCTAGCTCTATACTACATTCAGGGACTTGAAGGAGGCAGGATAGCAGAAGGAGAATGAGTATCACTGAGTGGCCTTTCATAAAGCCAACTAATGACAATATTTTAAAGGGAGTGAGCAATTACCTATGATTCCAGTGAGTAGGTGAAAGTATGCCTCAGTTGGCCAAATACAGTCCAAGATAATGCATAGTTACAAATCAATATAATTATCAGTAATACTCATTTTCATTCTTTGAAGAATTCTGATTTGCAAAAATCATGTAGTTGCCCTGCTTCTGGGTAAAGTAGGTGGCTAGGTGGTAGCTTGAGAATGGCTTGGAATTAATAATGTGGACTTTATTGGCTAACCTTAATAAGGTCAGTGCCGAGGCTGAGATTGTGGCTCAGCCGTAAAGTTTGTCTATATGCATGAGGCCCACATTTCAGTTCCTCAGTAATGATAAAAGAAAGAAAGAAAGAAAGAGAGAGAGAGAGAGAGAGAGAGAGAGAGAAAGAAAGAAAGAAAGAAAGAGGAATGAGTGGTGGAGGTAGAAGAAGACTGGCTGTGGAGGATGTGTGTGTGTGTGTGTGTGTGTGTGTGTGTGTTAAAAATTTTAAGAGGATTTATACTGTGCAAAAGAGTAAAGTGGGGTGGCAGTTCTGCAAGTGCAGCAAGAGCCTTTTAAAGGGCTTTTGTATGATGGAGCATTCCACAACATATCTTATGCTAATAAGCCAGTTCGTGTGAAGGGAGAATATGGGCAGTGCATAACACAAGAGCTGGAGAGATGGATGCCCCTGAGTAGGTAAAATGGAATATACGGCCTTGCGAGTTCAATATCTAATATTAGGCCATGCTGTTCTATGTTGAATGGGGGAATAAAGAGAGGAAACTTCCAAGATGGGAATAAAGTGAGGGAACTTCACAGTTGGAAAGGAAAGAAAAGTAAGATGAGACTCTATAGAATGTGGAAATTCTGTTTGGCTAGAACGTAGGGTTTCCTGGAGGGAGAGCACTAAATACAGTTTGAATGGTGATTTGGGTTCAGGTCATAGAAAGCCTGCAGTATTCTACTGAGGGGCATGATTAACCTGCCTGGTGCTGAACAATTATGGAAGCTACTTGAAGGCAGGAACATCTGCAAAAATGACAGAATAAAAGTTCTCAAGCTTGTGTTCGTGGCTCAGGATGAAAGTTATGCAGGTGTTGGGGAGGATAAGGGAAACAGCAAGTTCTCATGAGATTGCTTTGTTCTTTGGACAGGAGCAAGTAAGTGATACTTTCTTGACTTCAAAAAGATGACTATTTATTTTCTTGTTCCTTTATTTTTAACTTAAGCTTTTATTTCATATTCTGGAATGTGAGTTACTTCCCTAAAAGAGAAAGCAAAAACAAAACTTTGTCTTTTTCATAAAGCTGGGAAAATACAAATACTTCCTGTCTTCATTTTAATTAATGTAAATGTATACCTGCATATTATATATATATATATATATATATATATATATATATATATATATATAT